>CAEFZY010079324.1:0-12697 GCA_903066815.1 Brachyrhaphis roseni
GTTTGGAAAGAAAAGCTAAGGTATATTATTAAAACTTTGAAAACTCTTTCTGTGTACCGTCTGTATGTAGGCACATGTGGCTTATAGACAGGTGCGGCTTATGTATGTACAAAATGGTTTTTCCTTTTAAAATGTACTGGGTGCGGCTTATAATCAGGTGCGCTCTATAGTCCGGAAATTATGGTGTATATATTTATTGCCAGTTTTGGCATGCTCAGTCCTCCGTACCTCCGCTCTTCTTCTCTTGTTTGCGGCGTGGGAGAGCTCACACCCTCGCCTTCCTCCAGAGCGGATCACGACAGAGAATAGAAAAGGCAGAGAGGCGTGTGAAAAGCAGAAATAGTGTCAAAGTCAGAGGAATCAGGTTCAAACCTGCCTGGACACTGAATTAGTTCAGTTTTAAAAAGAAATACTCATGAAAACTCTTCCAGTTCTAAAGTCCCGACCTCATTCCTGAATCTCGATCTGCTGCGTTTGATTAAACGTGTTTACAGCTTATAAACAAAAGAAAGAGCTTTTAATGGCTCAATCTATTTGTTTGGTGCAATAAACTGCTCTAATTCTTAACAATAAAGCCTAATGAGATCATTTTCTAAGCAATCTCAGCTTAAACTTAACCAGCTTAATTACTTGTCCACGCCTCAGCAAATAAAGTGCTTTTCTTTGCATGCTAGAATAAATAAAATGAACATAAGGAGCAACAGGACGACATAAAGTTAGAGCTTAGAAACAGTTGGAATAACAAGCAACATAATTAGTTTTTCTTCATTACATTAAATTTGTCTAGAACTCTAGAAAATATCAAATTATCAATTAAGGCATAAACCCTTTATCTTAGATACACAGATTAGTATAAATGTGGTTTTTTTTATCTATTACAACTAACTTATTAATATTTTTGTAATAAAATAGTCATGTACTCGTTTTATATCAAAGTGTTAGTGATAAGCAAAAAGACAGCAGCTTTCTGTTAAAAACTTATGATCAGAAATAACCAAATAGTCAAAATGTCTTTCAGTAAGATTTCCTTTTTGTAAAATAATTGATTTGTAAACCTAAATTTTAAACTTTCTAGCCGTTATTATCCATAACTGTTAGTGATTGAATGGTTTAGGCCTCAGCTCAGAAAGCTCACTTTCTCTGCAACCACAGGAAAGCTTCTCTGCAGGTTCAATTTAGCACTTTAGCATTCACTACTGCTAAATACAGTGTAGCATTTTAGCATTAGCTAAACTTTGCTACTGTTTTTAGCTACTGCTTTTTTGTGATGTCAATAAATGAAATACTAAGGTTATGATTAGGTGAACAAAGACAAAAACAATATGTGTAAATCACTTTAGCATTAGCTACGGCTAAATACAGTGTTGGTGGCAGCATTAGTTTTTGCTAAATACTGGTGTAGCGCTTCAGTTATAGCCGAGCTAATGTTTATGATTAGCGCTAGCAGTGTCTGTTAGTATTAATTTATATAGTTATGTATGGAAAAGGGAATCACCTTAAAGTTGTCTTGGTTAATTCAGACAGTCACTGGTAGAGCCAGAACCTAAAAATATCCGGGAATATCAAACTGCTCCTAGTTCAGCAGAACAGGTCGGGTTCAGGGGAACCTAGAAACTGTCAGCAGAACCACCGTTCAACCCGCCACTTCCACCCACGTTCCCACGGCAGCTGCCACCTGCTTGGGTCTGAAATGTCATGGGAGACTCTTGAAACGGTGAAAGATCAGCATAGATTATAGACCACGGCTTATGTAAGGTGCAGGCAGACACTGTCTGGTACGACATCACAGGAAGATATGCTGGAAAATAGAAATAAAAAGCTGTTTTCAGGTGGTTTATACGCCGCTGAGGCACTTTCTACTGCCTGTAAAATTACAGGAGTAATCTGTTTTTATTTTTCATTTTAGCCTTGACCTCTCTATTTTCTCTCTGAGCTGCAGACTCATGTAGCAGATTGTCTCTCTAGTAATCTCCTCCTTCCGTCTGCTTAGCTTACCGTTTCAGAGCAGTGGACTTTGGATGGACCCCTCCATGCAAGAGCTTCCTTGTCTTAATTTAAGTGGTTGAATATTTTTTTGGCCTGAATATTACACCAAGAGAGTCTTGATGGCCTGGATTTTATTTTTCCCATCTGGTTTTTCAGGATTTGCCTCATTCTGTAGGTTCTTGGTCCTGGCTGACTTCCTTATTAAGGAAAATCTGCAACGTTGCCTTCTGGTGGATAAACATCGTCTTACTTCTCTTGGACAGCATCTCACTCCCCTCTTCGTCTCTCTCAAATAATATCAGTTAAATACAACCTGAGTTGATACAGAATTACTTTTTGAAATTATGATTTAAGATAAACAATCGACCAAACCAATACAGGAAACTTTTAAGTGTTTCAATTTAGCCACTTTAGAGGGTTTTCCATTGTTTCAGGTCATATCACAGCATCTTGATCTGCGCCATGCAGGGATGGACACGCTGCTAATCCGCTAATGTGCTAATAGCAGCGCTAATTTTTGGTTTAGCATTTAGGTTTCTTGCTAACTTTGAAAACTTTTAGCACTGTTGGCTTCTGCTAAATACATTTTTCTGAATAATGTTTTGATTTGTTAAATTTTTTATTGAATCCTGAACAGTGGCCTTAAAGCTGCAGTATGTAACTTTAAAAAAATACTTCTTTTTTTTTTTTTTTACATATTTATTGAAACTGTCACCATGTTGTAAGATAATCTGTGGAAAAAATCGAGCTCCTTCTCCCAGTGCAAACTAGAATCAACCAATCAGAGCCAAGAGGCGGGTCTTAACGCTGTTAATAACCCTGCATGTAGCTCTCTGCTACGCTACAGCTAGCATAGCTGGTCATGAATGCTAAGACTAGTTAGCATAGCCATTGATGGTACAGGGTAAACATTCTTCCTGTAACGGTAATTTGTTTCTCTGCCATTAGTGCATTTAGCAACAAGTACATGAGGTTGATTAACTGCGCTAACCCCCGCCTCCTGGCTCTGATTGGTTATTTTTGATCGGGAGAGGATTCACAGACTATTTGTCACATATCAGACAGTTTTAACATGTATGCATGTTTTGGATAAGTTGTGATCAGTAATTTTGGTTAGTTAGTCTCTCCAGGGAAGGTTAAATCTACTTCCTGTTGTCAGAGAGATTGTAGTTGGATGATTTCTTGAGTAACCCTGACTGAATACGGTGAAATTAACCCAAAAGCTTAGAAATCAGTGTTTCCAGAAAACTTTTTTTTTTTTTCTGTGAACTGAGAGGATTTGGCATTCATGCTCCGCTGGTCGGCCTCGGCCTCACACCCGGTCATCTTGGCGGTTCTGTGACCTGAAAGGTGAAGCTGTGAATACTGAACGTAAATCTTTCTGCATGACTGCAGGCGTCCAGCTCTCAGAGGACACTCTGCCTCGGCATCATGGCAGACAGAAAAAAAAGAGTTAAAAATCAGCTAATCAGTCTGCGACTCGACGGCAACAAAGTCGCTCATCTCTCTCGTAGAAGAAAGTAAACTCTCCTGACTTCAGAATCAGACTGAACTCAACCCGGTGAGCCGAAAACAAGGTTATGCCGCGCTAATGGTGCTCTTTCAGTCCAGCGCGTCACAAGGGATCACAAAAAATAACAACCGTTTCAGGGGGGAGAATGAAAGAAGACGCGACACAGGGGAGCGCTGCGAGGTGGCGCTGGTTAGAGAGATTAAAGATATGACATGAGGAAATGATGCCAACTTCCACCTCTTCCTCTCGTCCTTCCACGTTGCTCTCCTGGGTCCCAGTGAGTTAAAAATAGAGCTTGTTTAATAGAGAAGAGGAGAGGACTCCGCTGAGGAGGGAGAATGCAATTTGAGATCGGCCAGATTGCTTTTATTCCTCCGTTTCTTCTCCCTGTCGGCCACTCAGGAGGCGCGACGCGCGCCGCCGGGGCCCCTAAGCCGCAATAAGCCCGACGGCCGCCGCCGCATTCGCAGTGCATTGAAATAAAAGAGGGACTCGGGGAAGATCAGCTGGGATTTGAGAGTGATAGATGAGAGTCAGGTGAGGAGGAGGAGAGATGAAGGAGATGCTTCAGGTGGGATGTGACTGGATGTAAATGCAACAAACCACCAAAAGGTGGGAATCATTGCTGGTAGAAATTAAAGAGTCTAAATAGGAATATTTCAGTTCTGTTTGTAGGTAGGCCTGTCACAATAAATCAATTAATTAATCTCACGATCAATTAAGACAAGCTCAATAATTTCCATTTACATGATTTATCGTTTTGTTGTTTTCTCTCTATCAAAACTGGTCCTGTTTTTTTAAGGTCAGTTTTGTTTACAGACTTTATGATTCATTTTATTTAGGGATGCACTGATTGCAGTTTTCTGGCCGACAAAATTTGTCCCGTAGATGCAGATGGAGACTTTTAATTTGTAATCAGGGTAAAAATTGTTACCAATATAATTGTCTTACACAGGAAAATGTAAAGTAGAACACAAAGTATTAATGCTTTTTTAACCAAGTTTTAACAAAAGGTCAAACTTGGAGAGACTTTTACTGAAAAGTCAACTTTGCTGCACACAAATCAACTTTTGTTTTTCATTAAACTCGGCTAAATATAGCTAACATTTCGAAACAAATTGACCCAAATCATGTTCTTCTTACTGAAAATACATTTATTTAACTAAGCCTAAAAGAAACTGGAAACTAGAATTATTTCTTTTAATACGGCAAACATGCTAAATCTACTGCAGCGTATTTGGGCCAAAAAAAAAAAGAAGTGAATTTCTGCCAAAAAACTTAAAAATTGAGAGTAATCTCATAACTTTTCTAGAAAAAAGCAAGGAAGTTTGATAGTATAAAAGTCAAAATTTTAGATTAATATCAGAAATTTTATCCAAACAAACTTGTACATTTTCTTTTGAAAATTTTACTAGAACATTTCCGAGATTAATCACAAAGTTTCAGAGTTATTGGCAGAAATTAGCTGCTATTTTTTCTATCTATTTACGACGGTTTTTAATACACCGTCGTAAACAATAAATATCAGGAGAATTTTGGCCCACAGGGAAAGAAGTTTGTACACCCTGTATTAAATTAATTGTCCTTTTACTGCTAAGTTCCTCTGGAGCCGGGTCTGGTTTAACCAAGTGACCTTGCCACTCACAATATGGCGGACGTGTCTCTCGCAGCAGCCCGTCTGGTGGAAACCGTCACACATGCTCTTGTTTTGTGTTTCAGGAGGTGAAGGTTCAGCCGAGACCGGCCAGAAGGAGACGTCCACCTGCGACATCTGCCAGTTCGGAGCGGAGTGTGACGTGGACGCCGAGGATGTTTGGTCAGTCCGAACTCTTCCTCCTCCAAACCGCCCGACCCGGCTTCTGACTCTTTTCAAAAGCATATTCAATCAAATCAGTCCAAATATAGCCGTTCGCCTCAAAGAACTGGAAGCGTCGCTCCTCTGTCTCCTGCACAGAGCCGCCGCTGAACACCCACCGAGGGTTTTTATTGCATGGCTGACCATTTCATTTAACCTCAATTACCAGAGCAGGGCCGGGAGAGAAAGGAGATTTTCGCTTATGCTGGAAATCCAATTACTCTCCTTACAGGACTTGGCAATGTCAGAGCAAAAAAAAAAAAATGTCTTGGACTCGCACGGGAGAAACTAGTTCAGTGATGAAATAACATTTGTTGAAGGTTTAACCATTTCCTGCAGGTTCTCCAGCCTTGTTGTTGTGTAAGAAACTACTGGAATCAGCAAAGAAATCCCAGCTGGAAATTAGGAGCGCCCTGAGAGTATGACTCCATCAAACGGCTTGATGTAATGGAGAGATAATGTACCCCAGTGTGCAATAACCATAATGCCAAGGAATGGCTTCATGATGCATTTTGAGCCTCGCTGCTAATACTAAACAGCCGCACTCCTCCCGATGCCACCCACTTTTGCAAATGCTCCGTAACACGCCTCTAAAACCCAGAAATTGATTTAATGGCACTTTCCGAATTCCCGGCGGGGGAATTTATCCAATCACTGCAGGACAGAGTTGACGGTTTGCGCACATAAAACTGAAACAGCGAAGAAAATGGAGCCTCGATCTTACCTGAAATAAAGACATTTACACATAGGAGAGCAAGTCAAAAGCATTTAGAAAATTGAATTTGACATAAATATTATAACAGACGTGAATATTTCAGCGTCTCCTCATGTAAAAGCGAAACTACGAGCGTTTAATCTTTAAAAGCCCCAAGGTGTGTTGATGGGAAGGTTTGTGGTGGATAATCAGGGAGGTAATTGCGACCCGACGGTGGGTGATTTTCCTGAAACGGCAGCCAACGGCGGCGGCAGCGCGAGGCTGTTTTGATTAAAATGACAGGTTAGTCCAATCAGGCGGCAGCTGGTTTTAATCAAACACGCTGTCAGTTAATCACACCATGATTGGAGAGAGGTGGCTGTAATCAAAAACCGTCTTATTTTTACACAAACAGCCCACATTAATAAACAGTTTAGCAACTTTTAAAAGAGGAATGCAGCATTTTGTTGGTGCCTGAATGGGCAATTATTAGTTTCAAAGGGGTGTTTTAGCTTTTTTGTTCTGCTTAAATGGTTTTTCCAAAGAGAGTAATTAACTTCCAGAGTGCTATCTGCAATTCCTGCTTGGAAATCCAGGCTGTGCTTTAATCTGCTCTGGTCAGAAATATGCATCCACTCATCATGGCCAAGAATGTCTAATTTCTTTCTTTTAATGATTTATTTGAAATGTTCCTTTGACACAGTGGAATGATTACAGCTGCAGCCATTTTTAAAGAAGAACTGGGAGCTCAAACTGCAGTGCTACCTGCTCAGCAAAGGCTCAAATATATCCATACCACCAATAAAAGACATGCTAGCCATCAGCAAACCTCTGGCTCAATATCCAACCCACCTCTTGGTAGATATTATTTAAATGGTTCGTATTTAAATCACGGAAGGTTGAAGTTTGAGTTGTAGGGAGGCTTTAGTATCGTATTAACCTGCTTCATCTGTTCTAAAACCAGTTTGGGTGTGTTTGGGTTCATTATCCACAGTAGTGGTCACAGTCCCGCTAATCGGCTAATAGTATTTAGCTAATTTTGAAAACATTCAGGACACTTAGATTCCCATAAATCAATTTTTGCACATAAATTCTGAAGTGCTAACTTACTTGAGTGTCTTTCTAAACATCTGTGTTGAATTTTTGGCTTTTGACTGTTTCTTGTTAGCATTAGCTTCAGCTAAATATGATTCTGATGTAGCATCTTAGCATTTTTGCTAACTTTGAAAACATCCAGCGCACCTAGCTTTCCCATAAATCCTTATTTCTAGATAAATTCTAAAGTGATAACTTGAGTGTGTTTCTAAGCATTGGTGTTGAAAATTTGGCCTTAAACTGTTTCTTCATTAACATTAGCTTCAGCTGAAAACCATGTTTATAAAGCACTTTAGCATTTTTGCTAACTTTGAAAACATTTAGCACATGTAGCTTCCCATAAATTATTTCTAGATAAATTCTGAAGCGCTAAATAACTTGGCTGTTTTGTAGATTTCAAATGAATAAAGATAAAATAGATTATTTAGGGTTGTATCTTTATGTTTCTGTGTGAATTTTGACATGTTTTCACCATCTTGTGAAAAAGGACAGTTTATAGAAACCAGCTAACCTTTTGAACTGTGTAATTCTGGGAGAGAATGTCACTCAGGCAACATTCAAGCACCTTATTGCAACTGCACCACAATGGAGCCCCACTTTAGAAGTCCTTATTTTCAAACCTAATTCTTATGTTTATCCATTTTGACAGCATGAAATAACCCGTGTTTGCCTGCTATAATAAAAGGTTGTGCCTGGTCAGGAGAAAATTGTCATTTCAGCCCATTCTCTCCCCAAAGTATTATTGATTCCATTCGTCATCATTTGTGATTCACCAGAAAATGAATATTTTTCCGTCTCTTGCTTCATGGATTCAGATAAAGAAAAATGTCCTGAGTGTTGTGGTGAAGATACCGCAGCGCTGAGTGAACCTCATTTGGCAGAACGCTTCACAGCCTTTATCTGCACTCCGCCCTTCTATAGCTCCTATTCTCTGGAGCCGAGCAGCGGGCAAAAAAACACTAATTTGCCCCAGAGGGATCAATAGAGTGTCACAAAATCCCATTTAGATCCATTTGTGGTGTAAAACTGTAATTACCCACAAAAATCTATGCTTTCAAATCCATCAATAGCGGCCATCATTGTTGATGGAATTAAAGGAGGTTGCTTGGCGGTCTGGAAGCGGCCGCTGGACCTCCTGAGGCTTCAGACCCACAGATGTGTCCAAGACTTTTTTCTGGATGTTAAGTGAATTTAAAATAAAAACACCAGGTTAGAGGATGGAAAACTGCCTTTGCTGTCAAGTCTGCTTTTCTTTACAGCTCTTTCTGGGTCTGATGTTTGTGTTTCTATAACTACTAATGAGTTTGTCAGAAAATGATCCAAGCAATGTTTTCTCTCTGTTTAATGGGAGATGTGAACATTTGTTGTGTTTTAGCATTCAGAGCTAGCTGTTTGTGTCTGTTAGTGCCCTTCTTCTCCATAAGTTGTTGCCCAACAGATTTGGCTGTTTTGTGAGCTTCCAGTTGAATAAAGTTCAACGTCTCTGTTTAAGTTTTGGTTACCGACTGTTAAAAATCCTTCAAGTATTTACCGTTTATATTCATGCTCTTATTTTGAAGTAGGTCAAGGCTTTTTACCCTGCAGTTCCATTTCCTCTCCCTCCATTCATTTTCTTCCACCAAAAACTTTATTTTAAAAAAACAGAGGAATAAAATAAAACATAGCAAATGAAAACAATGAAAAAGAGCATATCAGGTCTTTCAAGGGCAGATATAACTTAAATCTGAAGTTAGTGGTGTAGCATTGGCTTCAACTGAACACCATGTTGGTGTAGCGCTTTAGCGTTAGCAGAACTAGTTCTTAACGGTTAGCGCAGCTAGCTTTTTAATCAGCGTCGTTCCTTCAGCATTACCTGTAGCTATTCTGACTGCTTTTTAAATTAAACTTTAATAATTTGCTAGCTGTACATCTGGAAGTGGATGAGTTATTAGGAAAGTATAGTAGCACCAAAAATGTCTTCTTTTGTAATAAATTTCCAGCTGTTTTTTATTCTGTTTTTTTTTTTACCTTTACTCCCTTTAGCATCTCTTTGTCAGCTAGCTGTTATTCTTTAAGTGATCTCACAGACAGTTGTTATTGTCAGATTGAAGTTAGCTCTTTAGCATTAGCAGAACTAATGTTTATGCCTAGTGGTTTACGGTTAGCACCACTAACTTTTAGTTACTTTTTAGCTCACCGCTGCTCAAATTGATACTATTGCTTTTACTCCAGAGCAGTTCATACTGGCTGATTGTGTGTTAAGGTGGAGCTGAGTGTTTGGTTTAATTTGTTGGCCAGTAGGCTGTTTTCCTGCTGATAATAAAAGCAGGTTTAGACTCACTCGACCTGGAAAGCTAATTAACTGTAACACCGGTGGAAGTGTAAGAAATCTCCAGATAAAAGAAGAAATGGCGGCTGGTTTCTGGCGTCGGGGCAGATTGTTGATTGGTTCAGGATGAGCAGACCTGAAGCGAACTGAAATCAAACTTTTCTGCGCAGACAGCCCCCAGGTGAGGCAGAAAATAAAAACAGAGAAGAAGATCCACAGAGGAGAGACGGAGAAACATGATGTTTAAATCAACACAGCTGGAGCACAGCACTCATCCACAGACATTCATTTATTTCTTACTGCAGCTACAATAAAACTTTGCTTACTACAAATTGAATTTCTATATTTGGAGGCGCTCACCTGGCAGTGACACCTCAGAAGGAGTTATCCCCCCGCCGCTGCAGACAAACAAACACATCTGATCGTTTTTCCCTCTGAGCTTCACCCTGAAGTCGTGTCGCATCTGAAACCTGAACAGTCTCACATTCATCTCCATATTTCAGCGCTGCTTTGAACCACCGCTTATTTTCTAAGTTTTCCTGCTCAGTTTGAAACGACGCATTAAAAAAACTGGGAATTAAATCAAAATTCAAAACTCTGCTGCTTCTCAGCAGCTTCCTTTGCTTCCTGAACCATTTAAGGCAGGGGATGGCAAATGTTGAAAGAGCCACCTGAGTGAAGTTGAAATACTTTCAACTTGGGGATTTTGACCCTCTGTACAAAGAGTCTGGACACCACTTCTCTAATCATGCCTACTTTTGCTTTGTGTGTTCATTATTCTGCAGGAACTACAACAAAATTGCTGCTTTATGTTTTTTTTTCCACCAGCGATAAACAGTGCTGTGTCCCTGATGGCATTAAAATTCGGTCTTATGCTGATTACAGTAGTTCCTGGGAGATGAGGCATAATAATTATGTTTAATAAAATCCAGGCTGCAACATTTTCTCCATGCACAGATGTTTTTAAAAATGCGTATTTAAAAGATTCAGTGTCAATGTCTTGCAGCCTGCTTTAGATAACAGGAGAAATGATGACGACACTGCAGAACATGATGAAGGTGTTCCTCCAGTAAAACTGAAAGAGAAAATATTTTCTAACAAATGTGATGATACTGAGAACTCACAACATGAGATATTCAGCTCCTAAAGGAGAACGCTGTGGTTTGCCTCATTTAATTAATTAATGTGTTAATTAGTTTGATTGATTACGTAGGTTTCATTGAGCCAAGAATTTACCTTTATTATTATTCCATTCCAGCTCTAATCAGTTTGTCTATAAAGTTTGGTTTGTTTCAGGAGGTGTGAATGCTGATTGAACTCTGGTCCACCTCCAAACTTTGGTCTCGGTTTGGTTTAAGTTAAATTTGGTTCGGTTTGAACACATATGCTAACACCAAGCGGACCGGAGACCGGAGCTCCAAAGCAAACGTGTTAGCTTAGCATTAGCAGAAGAAATGGCTTATGGTCTTTAACCAAAGACAAAAGAGAAATCCTACAACTGCTAAAATCTGACGCCACTCTATTTCTCAGTGTCTTCAGAGGTTTTTGTGTCATTTCCTTCAGTGGTTCTTGGTGCAGCGCCCCCACTGGCGAGGAGGGGAACAGGTTGCTCGAAGGGTTTGGATCGTTTGACTTGGTGCGGTGAGAAAGAGAACCGCAGCAGCTGGAAATGGAACAAATGTTCCAACTTTGGTCCCAATCAAACCATTTCTAATAACTCTCTAACATGGAAACGGTTCTGCTTCTGTTTTCTGCCATGCTGTGTTCCATCAATAGTCCCTGGACTCTTAGAGTTTATCGTTGCACAGAAAAGCAGCAGCATTCACCCGCATGTCACAGTGGGTGTTTATCGGATGTTTTCTATTCAACTTCTCCTGCTTTTCCCTCCCGTTTTTCTGCCTCTCTCTCTTTTCTCTCGCTCAGTTTTCCACAGGATTACAGTGAAATTTGAGGCAGAGGATTATAAAAAAATCAATGCAGTGTTCAGTTGCAACTGGGTTTGCTGCTGGGGATTTGTACACAACACGGAGCGGTTAGTTGGAGGCGGCGGCTTCGCTGCTTGGTGTGTGTTGGCGTGTGAAACGTGGCTGAAATGTGCGTGAAGCTGCCTTTTTTAGCTGGGAGTCTGCAGACCGTCAGGGGAGGAGGGAGGCTTTGATTGCAGGGAAATCACAGGGAACTAATCAATACGACACATCCTGCTAAGAAACTGTTCTCTCACACACACACACACACGGTGCTTTTCTACACATCACGCTCTGATAACGCCCGTTTAACATCCCCCCACCTCGCCATACCGATCCACGAACATGCAGAGGAATGGGAGCGAAGGTGCTGCTGAAACACGGATTATCACCAGGCGACTCGTGTCCCAAATGCGCGCGTGTGTGTCTGTGTGTGTGTGTGTGTGTGTGTATGTGCTGGTGCACTGCAGTCAGGTGGTACCATGCCTATTGTGGAGACACTGAGAGGCCTGATTAAAAATGTATGGAGGCTCTCAGGATGGAAGGATCCTCTGTGATGGGATTAAAGCGCATGAATACATACATATGATGATGATGATGACGGTGATGAAGCTGTGGCCTGTCATCTATTTTTAATTTGTGGAGAAATGTGTTTCTTTGAGGTTAGTCGCTTTGATTTGTATGGAAGAGGATTAGAACCGCTGAAAAAAAATAATTTGGATTTCAATCTCAGAATATTGATGTTTTTCATCAGAATTTGGATTTTTATCTCAGAAATTTGACCTTAATCTCTTTCTTTTTCAGAATTCTGATTTAAATCTCAGAATATTCAGAGGAGAGAAAACGTGAACTTCTCTGTAAACACTTCAAAATAAGAGTATGGATATAAACGTCTAACTACTTGAATAACTTTTAACAGTCAATAACCAAAACACACATGTAGAACTTTATTCAACTGAGAGCAAATTAGGGCTTCAATTTAGCAGAAGCTAACATTTACAAGTTAGCTAAACGGAAGAGTAGCTCGTATGTTAGCGCATTAGCTTAAATGTTCCATAGTGCCACAATTTAAAGACAAAGGAGGCTCTTTGTTAGTGTGTGTGTATACATACAATACAGACCAAAGGTTTGAACACACCTTTTCATTCAATGAGTTTCCTTTATTTTCATGACTATTGACATTGTAGATTCACACTGAAGGCATCAAACTATGAATTAACACATGTGGAAATATGTACTAAACAAAAAAGTGTAAAACAACTGAAAATACGCCTTATATTCT
>CAEFZY010079326.1:0-124216 GCA_903066815.1 Brachyrhaphis roseni
TACATATATATATATATATATATATATATATATATATGTATAAAATAATCTGAAAAAAGTGCATATTTAATCTGTCTCCTTAGTCGATACTTTATAGAACCATGTTTTGCTGACATTATAACTGCTAATATGTTTGTATTTCAACCTGTTTTGCACTAAAAACAAATTTACTTTCACCTCTCTGTCTGACAGATTGGATGGAAAACGTTCGTTTTCAAATCCTGCCTAATGCTGACAATTAAGTCTGGACTTTGACTAGGTCATTCTAACCCGTAAACATGCTTTGATCTGTAGCTTAATGGTTGGAGTTGTTGTTCTTACTGGAAGTTGGATCTCTGCCCAACGTAGAGCTTTTTTCTAGCTACTAATAGTTTTTCTATTACCGAGTATTTAGCTCATGCCCCTTTAATATCTTTTTACATGTTAAAAGTAGAAGTACTTTTTAATTGAAATGCAGAATGTGGCCATTTTTATCCGGTTAATTGTTTGTCAGAATAATCTGCAGATTGATCAACTTCTAAAATAAATGTTGCTTGCACGCAGCGATGCTGCAGACACTCAGACGTTCTCCTCCCTGCAGCGGCTCACCTTACCTGAACATTTACAGCCGAGAAACTAAAAGTTGAGAAAAAGTTTGCACCAGATTACAAGAGATTCAAACTAACGCTAGCATGCTTTACAAAGCATGATCAGACAAGTTTTTCTTTTACATCCCCTACTTTCCTACTTTCAGCGCAGTCCCAACTGAAATGTCCGATGAGGATGTTTTTGAAGAGCTGTCGTCGGAAAGCGCGTCAAACGCCAGCCTCGGCGAGCCTTGTCTCGGCATGTCCCCGGCAAACCTCGTGCATCTGCTTTCACTCAGCTCTTGTAATTTCCGAAGCATCGGGAGTCCATGAAGGCATCCAGAACACACTGGAGTGCCTCTCTCTGCCTCTGGCATCATCTGCTCATTGAGCAGGAATGCAAACATAAAGCATTGTGTTTGAGGCTTTACTGCCCAGAGTGCTTGTTTTCACTGGGATGGCGAAAAAAAAAAGGGAGAACTTGTAAAGCTGGTCTCAAAATCACACACACGCACACAAAGGCTCATGTAATAACTGCTGCAACCCAGATCTTTGGGAAAGTATGACCGCCAGAGATGATTTTTCTAGTTATTTTCAGATTCAGCTCAATAAGCATCATCTTTCATCAGCTTCTGACTCCGATAGTTTTATTACCAGCCAATTAAAAGCGCGGCCGGACCTTCTCTCCGCCTCTCGTTCGGCTCGCTTCTTAAATACCAGCGAAGCTTTAAGTGAAATAATCTGCTCAGAAATCCCTTTAGGGGAATCCTGCAGGGTTTTGTTTTAACAAGCTCACAGTCAGACACACGCCGTGACCTTTTAGTGGTCCTCTCTCAGTAGTTCGCTGGAGTCAGTCTGCATTAAAGCTTCTTTTACTAAGCTAGATAATACCAGCCCTGAAGTACTGCTCTTCCAATCCTTTCAGCCGCTCTCCCTCCTCCACATTCATATTGATGTTTTCTTTCTCCTCTTTTTACGCCGGAGTTTCTTTTGTGGTCGTTTCATTCTGCCTCTGTCAAGATTTTTTGTTCATTAGACGGGGATTATTTGTGTTCCAAAACAAGTTTGCTCATTTGGAGAGATTCGTGCTCTTGGTGTCTGGCGTCTGGTGAAGAAGAGATGAACTCTGCCCGTAGGAAGCATTCCGTGTCAGACCGCATCACGATTACTGGAAACGTTGAATTGAAATAGCGAGTCACGGCTGCAGACAGATCAAAGACATTTCTGAGTTTGATGAGCGGAGACAACCGTCATCTGATCAAATATGTCCCTGACATGCACATTTTGCCCTCTTTTAATGCCGTGCAAAAGTACGTACACCTTTTGAACTTTTTTTTTTGGTCACTTCGCAATTACACTTGATGTATTTCATACAGTTTTATGCAATAGACCTTTATGAAGTTGTGTCTAATAGAAAAGATGTCATTTAAAAATCATTTTAAAAAGCCCTGCTGTCTGCTGTCTGATCATTAATGTTCTCTAAGAGATCTGTAAGTAGTACTATGAATACAAAAGCATCCCACTGTCCTTTGAATTTCACTTGTAGTCAAGTTAGGGTTATTTGTTGCAGATTTCAACAACAAGTAATTTCAAAGTGCTTCAGATGTTAAAAACAACACAATGATCAATTATGAAACTAGTGGCAAACATTAATCATCTTAGAATAATCATCATCATCAAATATGTTAATTATGTTCCAGTTGTTATCAATCAAAGACAACTCTAAACAAGTGGGGGTTTAGCCTTCATCTAAAAGGACTCACTGTTTCATCCTTGCAGTTTTCTGGAAGTTTGTTCAAGTTTAGTGGAGCATAAAAACTGAATGCAGATTCAGTAGGCTTGAGAGATCTAGGAGGCTGATACAATGGTGAACAGAGCTCTAGTTTAACTTGGTGCAAAGCAGAGTTAAAAAAATGTTTTAAAGTCCATTTTCTGAGCTACAGGGAGCCAGTGGAAAGATTTTAGAATATATCTGAAATCTTATAACTTCCTGAACTTAGCCAGAAAGCGAACAACTGCGTTCTGGATCAGCTGCATTTGTCTGATTTTTTTTTATTTATTTTTTTTAAGGCAGACCTGTGAAGACACAGTTGCAGTAATCAATACAACTTCAAATAAAAGTATGGATGAGTTTCTCTAGATCTTGCTGAGACATGCATCCTTTAGTCCTGGAAATGTTCTTCAGGTGATAGAAGACCAACTTTGTAATTGTCTTTATGTGTTAGTGAATGTTCAGGCCTGAGTTCATCACTGCACTCACATTTTGGGCCTAATCACTACACTGTGAAAGCACAAAGTCCTATCAAGAGCTGTTGCCTTGTTCCTAGTACTTAGTACATTTGACCTGAGACAAAACAAGTTTCTTTTCAGTAAGATATAGGAGCTTGTTTCTTGAATATCTATTTAAAAAGTACTACAGATTTTTTTCACTTCTAACATGGGGAAAAGTGTCTCGTTTTCTATATTTTTGAACTTGTTTTAAGACTGGTATTTTTCGCAGTGCCGTTTCTCGTTCCAAAAACCGAAACTGTAACAAAATATTTCTACAACAATTCTTGTTGTAGCAAGAGAAAGTGTGAAAAAGTTCACGGGTGCGAGCACCTCTGCTATGTACTGTAATTTCTGTGATAGGCACAAGAAATAGAAAAGCAAATGACTATTTAAAGACAGTTATTATGCAGGTTGTTGCACTAAGAGGCACATGGACCAACATACATTCCCCCGTATATTTGCTGCAGCAACACCTTCCCCTCCCCTCGTTACTCCCGGCCACGCAAAAGCCTATATTGGTATATTTAGGCGTTCCTCCTCATTGCTCAGTCCAATAGGTTCCAAATGTCTGAACTCCATTTAGAGAAAATGGTGCATGGCTGCTTGGTTGGAGAGAGGGAGGCTATGGCTGAAGATGGAGAGATAGAGGGGGAGTTATGGGAAGCCTAAGGGTTGGGTGGGTAGAAGAGAGAGCGTTGAGTCTGAGTAGATAAAGGGAGCCTGTGAGTAGCAGTTGGCATCAAAACCCGGGGATTCAGAACCAGAACATATACAGTATCTGCCTGGACACAAACTCTGAAACAAAGATGTAGACTGGGACAGAATGGATGTACAGGAACATATGATTTACCACCCCCAACCCACAACATCATCGGGAAAAAGGGGGGAAACGGAAAGAAGAAAAAAAGAAACAGGTGTCCATATTGAAAACTGCCCACAAACACAAACACTGACTCACCGCTGCTTTCAGAGCCGTGTTCCCGACACACCAAAGGAAATCAGCGATTCCACCTGTCTCCGCTGCACACCTACTTAAGGCAAATATCCAGAGGACGGCACACTGTGAAACACATTATTCACGCCTCAAACACACACTCCGCGGGGCCTCGCACGGAACGGAGGCGCACAGCAGGGTGACGGTTGTCATGGCGGTCTGACGCGTCGCAGTCCTCATTACCGTCCCTGTGTCAGTCTTCGGAATTCATCACAGCGGCTCTCGGATCCGTCCAGACGCTTATTAGTTACGGAGACGGGGTGACTTTCTGCTTTCTGCTGCTAGGAGCCTCATGAAAAATGCAGCGTACTGTACGGAAAGGTCTGAGGTTAAGTCGTATGTTTGTGGAAAAGGAGAATTCGGTGTCGTCCTGGGATAACCTGCCTACCGGATTGCGTTATCGACGTCGCGTGTTCGTGTGGAGGATTCCCCGGATACCATTTGTCCATCTGGAGCAGCTATTAATTTTTATTAGGACGAGGAAGCCGCGGTCCGGAAATTGGGAAAGAAAGATTAATTGTCACACAAATAATTGAGATTAACGACGCCGCGGCTTCTTCAGTTCATTCTGATCCCGCTCATACATATTTATTAGCGGCATTATCACTTTCTATTTCAAAAATGTCCCAACAAAATACTGCCTATTGTTGTTGGGTTTTTTTTATCTTAATTGAGAAGTTTGTCTTTGCAACAAAAAAAAAAAGTTTGTTTGATTACAATTTATATACCTGACAGAAATGACTACAGATACACAACTGGAATCAACCTGTAAATGTGACATTTATCAATCAATAAACCAATCAATCAAGTTTATTTGTATAGAGCTACAACCAAATTGGGGAAGAATTAACATGTGTCCATTAAAGTTTCAAACAAACTAAACATTGACGGCTTTTACGTGTTGAGGAGGTGCAACCAGCCTTTTGGTCCAGGCATGCTCTGTTTGAATGTGTGTGGTTTGTCACTGCTCAAGGAGTTGCTGGAAAAGTCTTAAAAAGTTGTTGGATTTGTATTTATGTAATCCTCAAGTGGATCAGGAAGTGAATCACACACCGACCTATTCGGATCCCTTCAAGAAAAAACAAGACAGCCTAAGCATAAATAAAACAGACAAAAGATGAAACAATAACTTAAAAGTTAACAAACCTGAAATAAAACACCCGATTCAACTAAAAATGTGTTTACTACCTTTTACCGTGAATCGGAACCGTTTAAATAAGCCGAACTGGACCTGGTTCCCTCACAACGTGTGAACCAGAAAGAACGTCTCGCAGTCGTTTATTGTTCAGCTTCTATTAAGTTTCCTCCCTCGCTCCCTGCGGCGTTGCTCCATGTGCTGCAAGTGGAGCAGGGAAATGCGCACCAGATGTGCAGAGAGTGCATCTCCGGCTCGGAGAGAGGTGAGCCTGTTTTTTGAACCGAAGCAATTGTTCCTTCTTCAAAAACCGTCTCAAGTGGATGAAGAATCGCCGTGTCCGCCAACGCGTGTGCTTCTGAGTAAATTAGCCATCACTGCGTCAAGCGGGGAGGGGAGACTTGACCTCATAACCCGCTGCTACACTGTATTAAGCGGGGGGGAAAAAAAGAAAAACGGACCTCGTCCTCCCACCGCCGCTAATAACCAATCATCTTGTGTGGATTAACGCTAAATAGATGCTAATAACTCTCTATCAGAGAGGCCCAGGAGGATGATGGGAAAGCGTTAGACGGCGCAACTCGGCAACAAAACACTCGTTTAAATTGTGGTCGGTGAGGTCAATCACGAAATGGGCAGAGGCGGTAAAATGCACGGACGCGCACACACACGCACTCGCCAGCATGGCCGCGTTTCTATCCCCCACAACACGTACAGCCCAATTACAGCGTGAGGACGAGGCCCGGGCCCGGCGCTCCCTCTGACCTTGTTCCAGGACAGATTGATGAGGAGCCGCGTCGCCCCAGCAGATCAAATATCTCCTTTCTGGCCCTCATTACCAGGTCTTGGAGAGATCTGCAAGTGCCCCCGCTCAGACGGCGGATCACGCTGTTCCAGTAGCCGAGCGGCAGTTGTTTTTCATCCGTTTCTGCATAAATAAAAGCTGGAGGTCAACGAACCTTTCATCCACGTGCTAAAGCAGACGCAGCTGGCCCGACGAAGCAGGAAATAATTAGATAGCTTTTTTTTTTTCTCTCCTTTAACTTGTCTTGTTTGCTTTTGTTTTGATCATGTAATTAAAGAGGGAGGGGGGAGGCCAGACGCCGCAGAAATTGATTTGGATTTCTCTGCTCTGCATGGAGAAACTGGAAGTTGGAAGTTTACAATGAAAAAATGATGAGCGGTGTTTGTCCTCTGCTTATTTTTGTTTTTTAATAAAAAAAATAAATAAAAAACTGTTTTTTTCTTCTGGTCTCCGCAGTTCCTCCCCAGTTTGTCAAACGGCCCACCAACATCTACGCCCACGAGTCCATGGATATCGTCTTCGAGTGCGAAGTTTCAGGCTCGCCTGCTCCTACTGTCAAGTGGGTCAAGAACGGAGACGCCGTCATCCCCAGCGACTACTTCAAGATAATTGTGAGTTCACAATTAACGGAATAAATGCTTGCAGATTTATTCCTTCTTTTTTTTGTCGCCTTTTTTTCCTCACAGTTGCATATTTCAGGTCATCAAATGGATCTTTTATATTTCCGTGGAGGAATTTTGGAATGTGGCAGAATCGCTTTAATCCAGGCATGAACAGTCTGTTCAAGGTGACTCCGCAGCATTTCAATCAGATTTAGTTTCAACTTCAAAACCATTTAATTACTTTTTTTTATTTATGACATTGCTTAAATTGCTGGTGTGCTTTGGATCGCTGTTCAGCAGCAAGTTTACCCAAGTACAAACTGATTGCTTAAAATTCTCCTTCAGGATTTTCCAGTAGAAATCACAAATCGGAGCTCCATCAATTAAGGCCCGGTTTACATGACAATGATCCAATGACAAATTGAATTTTTGTTTTGTTTCTGTTAACACATTTACATGAAGACATTCTAATTACAATCTTTGTTTACACAGTAACGGTACACATCGAAAAGGTGTAATGCCCTCGCCATGAGGTTCTGTGAAACTAAGTGCGCATGTGTTTTAAAAAAAAAGTTCTACTTGAAAGCATGCCGATTCGCTTTTCCCCATCAGGTACCGTTCCCCCAGATGCTGGGGGAAAACACGCACTATGTGCGTCTGATTAGGGCGCGATTGGGAAAAAAGTGGGATAACTTCGAGTTTTCACGGTGTCGTTAGTTCTGTAGATAAGAGCGCTGAACAAGCACCCGTGTATTTTGCCACCTAGGCGGTGCAGAGCGGTGAAGAGACGCTGTGGGAACCATATCTGATAGGCGGACATTAATTGTAGCATTGTCAGTAGTTTCTTCTTCTTCTGTGGATTGTAGGAAGCAGCTCTGTTTTGTGTCAAATTTTGCATGAGCTGGGGATTCCCTGACAGAAAAGATCCATTTATTCTGTTTACAAGACAACAGACACCGGTACGTTTTAGAACCATTGCACTCTGCAACCCGTTTTCAATCTGTGCCGTTGTCAGAGAAAACATTTGGTGGTTTCTTGTAAATGTAAACTACAAACACAACAAAACTCTTCCATTTTCACCAGGAATTGTTGTCATGTAAACAGGGCTTAAGTCTTGTCACTCAAGCTCACGTGGCAGCCAAAGCAACCCCTGACTATCACCCTACTGTCACCATGTTTAGCTGTCTTTAAGATGTTCTTTTCTGAAATGCTGTTAATTTTGCACCAGATTTGAAGCTCCAATTTTTGTCTCCTGATCGTAAACAATGTTTTCCAAAAAGTCCAAAACTAAGCAGTATTTTGTGTCCCTGTAGTTCAGCAGAAGCTTTGATCAGGGTTGCACCGCTTGCAGTTGTTTAGCTGATCACCGTTCCATTCAGATCTTTAAAAAGCCGATTCCGATGTTGACAGATACTGATTTTTTGAACTTTTTTCTTATAACTAACTACATGGTGTGTCAGTATAACAACAAAGCTGCTAAGTCAGCATCAAGGGGATGAGTGTTGTTAGCCGCACATGTGCAGATGTGACCTGGTGGACGAGGTCTAGCAGCCAGCTGTCTCTCACAGCAGAGCAACAAGGTTTCAGTGACGGATTGTCAGACCTTTACGGAGGTGGATAAGATCGGTGGATAAAATTGGTTTCACATGTAAGAATTGGCCAGTCACCTAAAATTAAGAAAATTGGCACCAATCGGCCAACTGATCGATCGATTCACCCCTTCCTATTGATGGCATTGTGCTCAGATTCTTTGAAATCGTTGACCCTAACCGAGCCAAGTAAGGCCTGCAGTTCCTTAGATTTTGATCTGGATTGTTTTGTGACCTCCTGGATTAGTTGTTGACTCACTCTGGGAGTAATTTTGGTAGGCCCATCCTCTTTCTTGTACTCGAGCAACAATAAAGTGCCACAACATTTCATACTTTACAAACTCATAAGAGCAGAACTCTTTGGAAGTTTTCATAGATCCCTCACACTGCAGCACACTCGCCTCACATTTCACCAGAAAAAAATAAAAAGTGCCTAGAATAATATGCACCAACAAACAGAATAATGTCATTTTATTCTTGCCCCACTACGATAGTGAACAAGCGTCTCTGTTCTTGCGGAGTATGTCTTGGCCGTGGCACATTCTCTTAGCCTGCGTCACATTGTCAGACATGTTTTGTTTCAGTGATTTCTTGATTCTACAGATCTGACAGCTGTGCTATTTTATTTCTCTTTCCCTTCCTCTCGTCCTTACTCTGCAGAAGGAGCACAACCTGCAGGTTCTGGGTCTGGTCAAGTCTGACGAAGGTTTCTACCAGTGCCTGGCAGAAAACGATGCCGGCAACATCCAGTCGAGCGCTCAGCTCATCATCTTGGATCACGGTACGCCACACACTGAGACAAATAGTGTGCAAATCACATTTGTTAACTTGGGAAAGATGAATCAACTCCTCCTCGGGAAGATGACAAACTGCAAAATTGCTACAATGTAATCAATATCACAGCTAGAGTCTGATCGGGTTTTCGCACAGCTACACAAAGTTATTTAGAAATGCAGGCAGGTTGAATATCAGCAGTGATTATCTCTTTGCTTGTTACCCCTGATTTTTCCTCCAGGAAGAGGAGACTGCTTTACATCTTTGTGAAAATGCTTAACACAAAGAAAGGGCAGTTAGAGGTTTTTGGAGGAAGACAGCAGAAATTCTCTTTCCGAATCCTTTCAGACATGAAAGGCCGAGCGGTCGGCTCGCTGGGCTGCGTCGCCTCTTTTAAAGATGCGTTAATTGATTGTTGGGACTCTGCACATCTGTGGAAATGGAAAACAACAACAACAACAAAAAACAACAGTGATATGAAACCTTCAGGGTCCTGTTAAAACAGAGGCGAGTCCAAAACCAGAACTAAATCATGTTGTACAGTCTGTTCTACATCCATGGTTAGAGAAATGTTTGTGCCATTTAAATCCAAAAAAATCCAAAGATGTTCTTTTAACAAGAAGATGTTGCTCGACAAAATAAAATAGAAGAAATACATTTACCAGAATAATTATAAAGTGTAAGAAAGAAGCAACAAAATCGTTCTGCAGCTCCAGTGCTGACTATGGAATCTCCCCTTGGTTATTTCTGGTACTGAAAACACTAATGAAGCTTTTCCACCAACGCGGTCCAGAGTCCATTTCGGTTCTTGAATGTTATTTTGAGCAGGTGTTGCATGTTTATACTGAAAGAACAATGTTCCCAAACACTAAATGAGATTCCAGTCAAACACAGTGGAAACCTGATCCTCCAACATAAATGGTGAAGTCACCGCGTGGTAAAACTGAAGATAATGCAACAGTCAGCATGGTGGCAAGCAGGAGGCGCACAGGCCATCCGCCATCTTGCTGCTACGCTCTTTTTCCATGTTGTGTCATACCACCTGTTGGTGACGCATGCTTGGTTCTCAAAGTAGATGGAAACAGGTGTTGGCTTTCGACAAAACAGCAACGCACGCAAACCAGATCTGTCCTAGCATCATTGTGGATGAGCATTTTATGAGGACATTGTGTATTGTTTTGATTGAAAACCATTAATTTTGACAAGATTTGAAGACATTGGTGAGCTTATTCATTATTAGACATTATGTGGTTGCAAAACATTTGGTCTGAGCTCATGACTGCATCTGGGTTAAATGACATGCTGTTTGATTCTTAGCCTCATTGGGTTTTGATTGTTGATTCCTGACCATTAATGTTTGGGATCAGAAATAGTTATGTCTTTCTTATCTGCATTAAGCTGGAGGACAAGCTGACACTTTTACTTATTCATAGTATGGACAATTACATACAGTGAATGCAAGAGAGACTGTGGTAGCCTGGATTTATGAAACTGTGTGTTTTCAGTGTGTGCAAGGAGACAGTATCTATTATGCTCTACTGTCTTATCTAGGGCAGGAAATGTACAGTATGTTGAATAAAAGCAGTCTTCCTTCCAACATATATATAGCAAAATCCAAATCAATTCAACAGACTACTAAAAGGTCCAACCCACTTCAATCCCTATCTTATAAAGAACTTTCTGCTTTTAAAGTGACTGTAACTTGCCGGCTACAGCTTAAGCACGGCACATTAAAAGCAAAGGATTAATTTCAATTTCCAGGAGCTTCAGAGTGAAACTAAAGGAGGACAAGGACTGGAGATAAAGATCATATACAAGAGAGAGAAAAAAAACAAAACAAAGGAAAACACATTAATCGGGTTTTTTGTTTTGTTTTTGTTTTTTAAGATATTTTTCATTCCATTAACAGCGACAGCAGGAGAAAAACAACTTGAATTTAAGTGAAACACAAGATATGAACTGGAATATATAATAGTAATAATTGTAATTAAGACAAAGCAACTCTTATTAAGCAGAAATCCGTTTTATTGTCTCTGTCATATCCTGTTGAGCACAGTGACGAAGTTTAATCAAGCATGACCCCGGCCCGGCCCGGCTCCACTTGAAGCAGGTGGTAAATGAATGAGCGACTGGTGCCACCCCCAGCTGTGCCGTCCCCACTGATTTTAAAACATTAAGTCAGAAATAATGATGACCCGCAGCTCACTGTGTATTTGTGTTTGACGCTATTGATAAGGGTCAGGCTACTTTACATGGCCCCGAGTCTTTTTTCTTTTCTTTTTTTTTGCTCCCTCTCCTTTTTGTTTGAGTTGTAGATAAATGGGATAAATTACAAAGGCAGCTGGCCTTGTACATGGAGGTCTGCCTTCAGCAAAGCTTTGAAGAAATTAATCTCTTCTTAATCCACAAAGAAATCACAGAGAATCTTTGCCTTTCTTGCTTCTGTGAGTGTTTACTTCTGCATCAGTCAGAGTAATTCTCGCCCGCCTGTACCTGAACCTCCCTAATGTTTTCATCAGTTCACTGTCCAGTAGTCATCAGGAACTGATTGAAGATTTAGACAAAATGAAGGTTTGCGATGATTTTAATTCAGTTTTCTAACATTTTTGCCGCCTTAAAATCACAAACTTCAATTAACCTTCTTGGGATTTCACTTGATTGACCAATGCAAAGTGGGGAATTTTATAAAGTGGATGGAAACAAGTGAGACATGAACTTGTATTCAGAGCCCTTTACTCAAATCCCTCCAGAAGTCCTTTGTTTAATAAAGTTTGCCTGTGTTTGATTTAATCCCAAGGATTCAGAGGTTTGTTAGAGACACATCATCATGAAGACCAAGGAACCCAGCGGGCGATTCAAGGAGAATATTAAAGCAGATGGGTTGCGAAACATTACCCTAAGCTCTGAACATTTCACTGATCAGGCATCATCATTCTCTTCTACTGAAAAAAATATGGCACATCTGCAAACTTACAAAGAAATGTTTGTCCACCTGAGCTTACAGCATGTTGAACAAAAGTGGCCCGAGAAGGAAGCCTTGAGGAACCCCTAATGCCGTCTTTGTTCCATCAGCGCTGAGTGTAACGGTATATTTCCTCCACACGATTCTTGTCTTGCTGAAGAAAAGCATCCCCAACAGGAAAAGGAAGGAGTTGATAGGATGATAGATGGAGGTAAATACGGGGTAGAAAGTCTGTTAGAGCAGGTAGCAAACCTGAGACAGGAGCAGAGTTTCACCTTGTAGGACAATAACCCTAAACATACAACAGGAGCTGTAATAGAGAAATGCAAACAACTCTGTTCAAGTTTTTATTTGGAAGCAACCTTGTTGTCTCTGTACTGACACACTAAAAGCAGAAAGATTTACTTCCTAAATGAACACCCAAAAAAATTCATTGGATTTTAGGTTATTTTTCCACAAATCAAGTGCAGTAGCAATCATATTTCTCTCCATCAAAGTCTCTGTTGACACCTCTTCTCTTCATTTTGACTATGAAAGCATACAGTCCTGAAGCCATCTGTCACCCTTCCTCACACTATTCACTCTTCCTGCTTTTCACAGCCACCTGCTCCCAGCAATAATCCAGCGCACTGGGCTTTGTATTAATTGTGCTCCGTTTGATATCTTCTCCTTACATGGATGCCCCCCTGCCGTCACAGCTGGACGTCTTTGTCCACTTCACCAACCCTCCGCGGCCGCAGTCAGGTGTCCCGCGCGCACCTGCCGGGCTCGAATCTTTCCAAAACGGGGCCAGGCAGACAACCCGCGCGTCTGGCTGCCTCGCCATTGGCTGAGATAAGCCGGTCGACTCGCCGCTGAGATAAAGTCGTCTTCACCCCTTGCAGGGAAATCGATGGGCGTGAGCTGCATCTAAATACCCAGCGGCTGCGAGTTGGCTAATATTCATTAGTGCCATAATCTTTGCATCTTGACACCGCCAGCTGCAGTTAAATGTGGATCAGGTGATGAATCCCACTTGTGGGTGTTTGCAGTGGAAAAGAAAAGGTCAGCTGTTAGCATATGTTTACCAATCTGGATGTTATTTATAGTGATACGTGCTCTGCAACAGTCTTCTTGTGTATGGCAGAGAGCTTAGGCTGCACACATTTTGTAGTGTTTGTTACAAGTTACATGCTACAACTCTGCTGACCCACAACCAATTGTTTTGAGAGACATTATAATGTTCTCCTTGTGATACATGATGATTATCAATATGTTTGAGTTTAGCGGTTTAGCGTTAGCTTCAGTTAAATACCATGTTCGTGTAGGGCGTTAGCATTAGTTTGGCTAATGTTTATGGCTTTAGAGTTACAAACATTTTTGTTATGGATTCCTGCCACTGATATAGTAAATATTCAGCATTAACATATGACTCACGTTGGATTAGTCAAAACCCAAAGAAAGAAAATGAAAGACCTTGTGTTTTGCAAGTGCAGCTGGCATTGTTTTTTTTTGTTGTTGTTTTTTTTTAAACAGACTGGTGTAATTTTGTGGCTTGAGTAAGAATTTAATTCATCTGAATAATACATGAGTATAGGAAAAAGAAAAATTCCTTTTGAGTTTAAAAAGTCAAAGTCCGAGTTCGTGCCACAATGGAATCACTCGAGGTAGTTGGCCTTTCCTGACTCATGTGCAACATGAGTCGAGTAGTTGCAAACAGATGTGGACAAACAACGGCTCAAATGTTAAAATAAATTACCTCAAGGTGACCTAATTGCGCCTTGTCATGCAATCCATTTCAATGTTATGTTTCTTCTTCTAGTCTGGTTCTTCTATCCAGACTTTTCAACTTTTGTTAGCTTGGTTTTCCAATTCCAGCTGATTTTTGTTGTAGCTCCAGAAAAAGTTGATGAGGAATCCATAGTGAGATTTATTCCTTTTTCTCTTCCATAACACCTCTGCCCATCTTTTTTCCCTCACTGTGCTATAAATACAACCTCTAATGGGCGTCGCGCTCATGTTTGATATGCGCTGTCCTCGCGGAGGCCTTATCGCCACAACAATCCTGATGGAAGTTGGTCAGCTGCGGAGAGTATTGCTATTCAAGGGATTATCGTCAGATGCCATCTACAGATGGCATACAGGAACAATAAGGCATTTTCCAGGCACATGAGATGCGTTTATATTTGCAAACCAAATCAAATAGACTGCAATTACTGGTTTAAGGAGACAAGCAGTATTTTTTAAAACTTTTTTATTTTTTTACTTTTTCTACAAAGAGTACAGAAAGACTAGAGTTGGTTCATTTGGAAAAGTTGGATTTCTATGCATTTTCTTATATTTTTTGATTTGATTCAGAACATTTCTCTCTTCTTGGAATTGAACGTACATCCAAATGTATAATAAAACAAAGAAGAAAAAATCCAGGCTGCACAGAAGATTATGAGCTCAAAAAGTGTTGGTGTAAACATTTATGACCATAAATGTCTTAACGTATTTCAGAAAACGTTGGGCAAATTTGCATTTAGAAAGAAAAGGTGCATGCGGGCTATTTTCCAGCATAAATTCACGATGTACATCCATTTGCATCTCGATACCATTACTTCTTTCTTCTGTTCCTTCCATTTGCTAAAGTGTGAAACTCCCTGCATCTTTTCTTCATTTTCGTAGCCGTTCCCACGGCTCGCATGAATGCAAGATGTGGCATGTAAACGATGGGAGTGCGGTGATGTACAGGAAGTTGGACTTACATGCGCCTACTCCTATGGTCGGATCTTGTTCTTCCAGCGTGTTTCAGCTGAGGCTGTTGAAATTCGTAGAGTCAAATGAATTAAAGAAATCCTTTTAAAAAAACATGTTTGCGGCTCGAGGCTGCAGCAGGAATTTTTCACTCTTAGCCCTGATTCAGGTGTCAAGATGACATATTTCTGATGCAAATGCATCTATTGGAGCTTTTTTATTTTCCTCAAACAGACACGTTCTCCCACTGCCTTTGATCCCTCCCACCTTTCATTTCTCGCTCTACCTAAAGCACTACTTTATTTCCTTGTTTTACCCTTTTTATCGCTGTCTGCCGCAATTAGTTTCCCCCACTATGGAAAGTTATTGCAGCAAACGCTAACAGCTTATCTCCACCAAAGAGCAGGAGATTCCTGTGCGTTGAATTTACAACCAGAACCTGGTTTTAGAGACGCTGAGGATTAAACACAGTGTTACTTGATAACTTTATAAAATCAGCAACTTTAGTGTAGATTTTTCTGTGAGTATAAGCATTTTTAACAACCAAACAACATCTAAGCCATTAGATGTTGTTTACTTTGATGTGGTACAGGGAAAGGCGCGCTACTTCTAAATGAAGCCCACATGAGCCATGTTTGTAAATGAATTCATGGCACATTTAATCATTTGTCAACTTTGCTTGAAGCTACTTTACTACAGTCACCATATGAAAAGGAGCATGAGATAAAATGCTCTGGTTCTTTCTCATCGTAGCCACAAACAAAATGTGCATCTGTGTTGATGCTTCATATAAGATAATCTAACATTAATTAGAAATATATATATATTAAAAAAACTGGCTGCTTTTATAAAAAAAAAAACTGATGGTAGGTTGCAGTTAGGTTTTGCTATTAAAATAAATGTGAAGTGTTGGAACATCACCAAATACTTTAAAAACACAATTGTTAGTTCTCATCAATCTGTGAAGAGTTTTAATGCAATTTAAAGGCGCTAACATTAGAGATGATGGCAGATATGCTTTGGGAGGAAAAAAAGCATCTCAAAAGGTATTTTGTAATTAGTGTAATACTTACCAATAATTTAGAATGTCCAAAGGCGCCATGTTCAGCCAAAACCTTGTTTTTACTCTGCCGTTCAAGGTTCTGGGTAAACACTAAATTGTTTCTAGAAATGCTCTTGTTTACACAAAAAGAAACGGCCAACACAGAAGAAGGTGTGAAGACTGTGCTTCTTTTCACAAAGTTACTTTTTGTTCAGCTACACAATTTCCAGACGCTTACAGCAGAACATTCAGCCAAAATCGCAGTTACCATGGTAAGCACAGTGGTGGAGGGTTGATGGTTTTGTTTTATAAGCTGTCATGTCACCAACATGAACTTCTCATTGTACAAAAGTGTTCAAGGAGTAACTGTGAAGCCAGGTTTTCAATATGGGTGGGCATTTATCATATCGTTTATCATTTATCGTAAAAATAATTCTTATCATGATCAGAATTTTGATTTTTTTTATTATTATTATTGTTGAAACAAATTTCAACTAATGATTCTAATTAAAAAACAAAACTGCCAGCATTACTGGAAATCTTGTTTTTTACTATTTTCTTCAATATTTATTCCCCAAGAGAAACAATAAATACCAGTAAATTTTAAAATGCAGTTACTCTGTGCAGATTAGTGATTAAACTCTCACTTATTTAAGTAAGTAGCGTCCTGAAGACACCTGTGTCAAATGGGAATGACTTTCAAGAGCAGTATTTGTGCTTGTGGTGCTCTGAACGCTGTGCCATGCAGTCACAGCCAAACAGTTACCGAAAAAATAAGTAATAAATAGTTTTTTATTCATATTTTTTATTGTCATCACAACAGTACCAGTAAATATCACAATAAATTTTTTTTCTTCCCAGTAGTTGAAGCTTGTCTAAATGGGCGTGATGCGATGGGCAAATGTTCTTAAATGCTGGAGTTGATCAATATTTATGCACTTGCTCAGCCAATGGTTAAATAATGTGTTGAAACAAGGAACCAAGGCAGCGTGATATAGAACCATAATCTAAAAAACGGCGATGATCAAACAGATTTATTAGCCAGATAATTATGATGTGATTTCTTACACACTTATGTGACTGTGTTTCCTCAGAAACAACTTACTCAAATACTCAAAGTGCAGAATAAACACAGACTGAAAAGATCCGATAGCCAGAGGCGATTCTTTCAATACAGCGAGCATCAAAAAGACAAAGGAATCAGAACTTCTATAGTTATCTTGGTCTTAAGGAGCATTACTTTTTAATTTAGCCCCATCTGATATGTGCAGCAAATTTGTACTGTGAACATGTAATCAAATATTAAGAATCCATAGTTTTTAACTCAAGCACTAGCAATTTAGTTTTTAACTTTACACAAGAGATGCTGCCTACTTGCCTATATATTCCGCAGTGAACACTTGCAACAGTGCAGCTAAGGAGGGTTTTGTGTACAAGCATGTCTTGATGCTTGCGCTTCATATTCTCCTTTTTTCTGTTCTTGAAACAGACATTGTGACGTGTAGGAGAAGTTGAAATACAACAAGAGACTTTTCAAAGATGTTCTCTTATGTCCCCATTCTGCTGTCAACATACCATCCCACCTGCTAGTTTTGAGAAAAAAAAATCTTATCATATAAAATGTAACTGGATCACGATTAAACAGCAAAGAACCAATAGTTTCCATTTCAGCAGGCAAAGAAGTGAGAAAAAGTAGATTTGTGACTGACGAGTCGCAGAGGAGGGATTCCCCCCCCCCCCTTTTTTTTCTACTACTGGAGAGCACCATCCTTATTCCCAGTTCAAATCAAGAAGTGAGAATGGGCTGCTAAAAGACCCCACCCTCCTGTCAGACTCGGCACGGAATAAAAGCCCAGGCGCTCTTCAGGGAATACGGTGTGCTTCATCATCTGCTAGCAGGGTCAAAACCAGGCCAGCAGGAGCCGCCGTGCAACATTGTGAGCCTGTGAATGTGTCAGCACCGTGTTTTCCGCTGGCGTTGGAAGTGTGGCCTGAACAGCAGGCATTCGAGTGGAAATTCAGCAGTTAAACAACGAGGAATGGGGGCTGCTGGAAATCACATGTTACCCCACAAATATGATAAATATCTGACCTTTGATTCAAAGACAGGAACACACAGGTTGCAATTTTTTTTTCAGTCAGTCATATTTGACTTATAGAGGTTTATAACTGCATGAAATGGTGGCCGTATGGTATGAAGGCTAATGTTTTGACATCACTTCCTGTTATGTACAAGCAGTTTTTGTTATGTACTGCATGTGTATCTTGATGAAGTGTGCAAAAATGTATATGCTGAATGATCAACTGGGCATCATCATTCAAGTTGCCAAATATTTGGTGGAAGATGAGGCTAATACCTCACACAGCCACTTCAAGCATTTGGCATGCTGAGGTGAGATGCATCGCAGTAGATGTTATGAGATCATAGGAAGAATTTTCTTGTAGCAATTACCCCGTAATATTTGCCTTGCGTTACAATAAATTGTGTTGCACTGGTGCATATTTGCAATGTACCAGTGGACCCATTATGTTTCTGGTTAATTAGGGACCTGCTGCACATGAATAGCTAAAATATGCAAATATGAGACCTCCTCTAAAAATGTTTGCCTTGTTAATATGCAGTAATATTAACAAGGCAATAAGTATGCAATAATATGCACATCGGAAACCGTCTTAGCACTATCGCAGAAGCTAATATCTGCAGTCTTCCTTAATTCTTCTCTTGGGTACAGCCAATCAGCTCCAAGAACAACAAATCGCTCTCCTGGATTGGCTACTTTGCAAATGCCAGCTTATAGCGTGTCAAGTAGCACTCCACCCTAGGTGTTTCAACTTCCCAAGATGAATTTTTGGAATGTGTTAGATATGCTCTACATGACAAAAAAATGTCCGTAAATATTTTAGAGTTCTGTTACACGGGAAAATCTGCGAATACTGAACCGCAAATAGGCCAGGGTCAGCTGCATATGGTGTCTCCTCTAAGCTGAGACAATCAAAATGCAGAATCTTGTTCAATAAAAGAAAGAAACATATATATGTATAAAGCTGTAAGCATGGTCTATCTCCTAAATTAATGATGGGATCTCATTTAAGGCTTTTAAAATTGTAGAAGAGGACATATTTTTGTGAATTTTCTTGTTATGGTATTTGTAGCCTCTTCTCGCATTTAAGGACCAATCACAAACCACCAAGTATGGGATTCATGTTCAATAATCCAGCTTTGCAGCAGTTGTACGTTTATCATAGCTAGCAGAAATCGGATTGCAGAAAGGTTGGGTCAAGATCCGTCTCATCTTTATATTTTATCACTACGTTCTCAGTAAAGATCAAAGAAATGGAAAGTAATAGGAGGGGGATTCTTTAAATATTCTCTCTCAATAGCTTTCTTTTCTTTTAAACAATAATCTTTTTTCTCCCCAAGCTGCAAGCTCCCCAGCTGCTTCCTGGGATTTAGTTACACAATACGACATCCTCAGAACTGCAGCATAATGGGAAGTTTGACTATGTGGATAATGCAATGAGGCAGAGATGCTTTATTCTATACCGACGTAAACACAGATTAATGAGAAACTTTGGGATATTTGGGCTCTAACATTTTCTTGTGACTGCTCCCAAACAAATTCCTCATCTTATTTCAAAGAGGTTTCGTTCTTAGTTTGGGGGTAGCCAGTTATTCTGGGTCTCTTTTTCATAGCTGTAACTCCCAAAATTAATTATTTCAGTAGATGTGATGATGATGAACTACAGAATAAAGTGATTAATCGAGAAGAAGGATGGGAAGCCTCGAAGGGAGAAAGAGTCTCTCATTACCAGTCAGTGTAAGTTGATAAAGTGGAGCCAGAGGACTTCCTCTCACCTCCAGAAAACGCAATACGAGAACATTGATTAAAAACTGAATATGAGTATCAGTTGCGGTCACCAAAAATGTTTAGTATGTAGCTTACAAGCTGCCAACATTGAAGAAATATGGGGAGATTGTCAGATTTAGACGTTTTGCACTAATGAAAGATGATGAGTCGACATTTGTTCCATCCCTCAGAGACGACTACGGAGGTCGCTGCAAACTCGTAACCACTATGAACTGTAGAGGCATACATGGGATTCAGTGCGATTAGCTGTGTTTCCATTAACCATGGAATTGCGCAAATAGAAACTATAAAAATAAATTGGCTTAATGGAAACCCGTCAATTTCGAAAAGACTGATAAAAGGTTTTTTGATAAAAGGTGGTTTCTCAGCTGTATTGAAATAGATATACTTCACGGAACTGCAATGGAAACACTTTTTTGCTTCAAACAACTCGTGATCAACAGCCAAAGATTACTGTTGGCGAAAACCACGAAGAAGACGACAGGAAGTAGTCGTCTTTGTGGTTTGTAGTTTGTTTGGTTTTTTGACACTGTAACACTGTAATTGTAACTTCCCCAAAACGCGACATACGTATCCGGTTCCAAGTATAAGAAGCTTGTCGCTCCAACACCTGAATAAGACGCCAAAGTTTCCTCTGATGGTTGTTAGATGATGAGCGCCATGGCTGAATTCTGAATATATTTAATGTAGCCGCTTACATCCGTCGCCACAGGGATTTTTAATGACATGACACGTGAGCAAAGGATTTTAATTTTGTTTTGAGGAGGGAAGTTACAACTGTTATGTATTTAATGAAAACACCACAATTGCAATATTGTGTCGTTTGCTGGGGGGGTTGACATTACCAGAATATAGTCAGAGATTTGTGCTCAATTGTAATGAAAATGCAGCTATTGAAAACCTAAGGGTTTAATAGAAAGCAAAGACAGCAGCAGCAACAGAGAAGATAACTAATACCTTTATTACTTGAGTCCACTCTGATTTTGTTTTTTCTAGTATTTTATGAAGGCTGTTCCTGTTATTAGAACCCTATTTGAGGCTCCACTGTTTACATACGTGTGGGAGCAGCCTGCCTTTATTTTCTATACAACCCAGTCCACCTTTTTACATCTGGGAGTGCCGCTGTGATGTTTCTGGATGAGGACGGTCCTCTGGGTGCAGTAATTGGAAGTAGCAAATGGCACAAAAACATCACTTTCCCTTCACGCCCTTCCCCTAGCTGCGGGCTAGCTGACCTCCGCAAGCTGCACCTCCGGAGCTGCAGCTTTTTATTTTCCCCTGTTATCGCCCCGGCACTCCCTCTCTGCGCCGAGCCTCCCACTTTCCATAAGCCGAAAGTGGAACAGGGAGGAGGATCGCAGCGGGATGCAGGCTCTCCTGCGTGCATGCGCGCGCGGTGCGGCCGCCGCTCATCAGGAGGTTCCGACGCAGGGAGGTCGCTTTTAATGGTGGGAGTCTGATTAGCGCGAGTGTTTGTTAGAGGCTCTTCAAAGAGGGGAGTTACAACTGCTCTCACTTCTGCAAACATCCTGTTTGACCTTTTCAGGCCTTTTCAACATTGTTCAGCTCCACTCACTTTATACATGAATTGTTGCTGCCATACGTACACACATAGACACACACACACTGCTACACAAAGCTTTCTGGGAAATCAATTACTTTATTCCAGGCTTGCGCTGTTCCCCTCAGAAAGGTTGAATTGTGTTTGTGTACCTCCAAGGTAATAAGATACAAAGGCTGGGGGCAGAGCAGACAGAGAGCTTGTTTCCAGCGCTGGCCATCGGCGGTTAACGGCTCTGGAGATGTGGAGCGTTTCTGGGTTTTTTTCCCTGATGTGCTTGAAAGGTGAGCCCAAGAGGCCTCATTCCCGTTCTCTTAGTGAGCATGTGCAGCACGTGATGCGTATGATTCCATATTTGAAGTCTGGGGACAGGGATGGGGGCGGCGGTGGGGGGGGGGACACGGGCAGCGAGGAGAATTACGTTGCGTCTTAATTTGCATGCAGAGTTGGTGCGAGCAGCAAGGCGTTGAACAGAACAAGGCAAATGGACCCAGATGAACTCACCAGTGGCTCAAGGATCAAGGGGGGGTACACGTGTTTGATGTTGAAGGGATGATGTATGTACACACAGAGGATGATTAATTATTGATGCACCCGGCCCCTTTCAATTATAGTCCTCGCTTCCAAACGGGGCGTATGTTTGTCCATGTGTTGGAATATGGCGATCCTCTGGGCTTTCCTCGTCTCGGTGGATAGACAAGTCACCAAAGTGAATTATTTGCATATTACATATCTAGAGACCATTGAAGACATGCCGTCATAAATCTCATTCCACATCAATAAGTGATGATATGAAGATTTTTCAATCTCTGCCTTACTTTGTTTTACACAAAATCTTTAGTTTATAACACCTAACTATTTCATTATTAACTACTGAATGAAGGAAGCTAGCTAGCTAGGTAGCTATCTAGCATGAACTAGATAGTACATATGCATATAAATGTATATAACGCACTAACTTAGGGACAAAATGAGCTATCTGAGCTAAAATGAGCTAGCTAGCTGGCTAACTCATTTTGTCCTTTAATAGTTTCTTTTGTAAAAACCTGAAATGAAAACAAATTAGAAAAATAAATTTTTGCCCATTTTATAATTTTACAATTCAAAATGAAAACAAAAAGTACATATTGAAACTAAATATTTATAGCTAGACATAAGTGTGGTTAATTTGTTATGTGTGTGGCTTTTAAAGTTTCAATAACTCAAACATTTCAATTTATACTTTAGTTACAAAATGGAGGCTGGTGTTAATTTATTTATTTATGTTTTATGTTAGCTTCAGGTTAGCTTTTCTGCAGCATTATTGTGCTGCTAAGTTTCACTAAAAACTTCAGCATATAAGCTACAAAACTGGGATAGACACACGACTGCTTGCTAACACACAGGCTAAAAAGAAAAGGACCTAAAAGAGTTCCCTGTGGAACTCTTTACTAAGTTTATTGTTAGATTAACCTAATGGATAAGTTGAGGAATAATAGTAGTCATATCACCAACACTCAGCCTCCAGATATAGGCGTTTTTTGCTAGCTCCTGTAGCTGTAGGCACTGCAATGTTCTTTAATTTTTACATGTATGAAGTCTTCGTTCATTCTGTGTTGCAGTGTGATGTTTAACGTATGGTTGCTATTTTCACATCTCCAGCTACCCACTTTACAGTTTTACCAGAGAGTACATATCTCCAGGAGTAAATACAAACACAGTCGGCGTCAACCAATTCAAAACATCCCTTTTTCCCAGAAAGAGTTGCTTCTGGATCAGAAATTGAAGTTACGTAAATGCAAAATTGAATAAACTGTGCTATCTAAGAAGAATTTGCTGCAGGACAGCAAAAGGCTAAACTCTCTTCACTAACAAACCAAAACATTGAGCTGGCCCGTGGGGTTTAGTCGCTTGATAAACAGCTTTATTAAAGTAAAATCGTCTCATGTACAGCTTCAGCTTCCCCACATGGCATCCAGGAGCCTCACAGCTCTGTCAGAAGGGGCCCCCTCATGTTACATTTGGTCTCTGGGGCCACATGAGAAATAAAAACATCTGGGATCCACTCCAAGGCTTTTAGAAGAACATTTGGCGTTATTTATTTTTGGCCTACATACTTTGTGTGGTTTCAGATTGTGACAGTATGATGTACTCTGTCCGTCCATCTATCTGTGCATCTGTCTGTCTATTTGTACTCTTAAAAATGGTTCAAAATTCAGCGGAAAAAGATATGGAATTGGGTTATAAAAATGTGCAGGAATCCTACCTTTTTTCTTTTCTTTTTCTTTTACCAAATGTGCCTCGGAACGTGATGCCCAGACAATGCTGTCTGATATTTCTGTCGAGTCAGTATGACATAAGAATGCTTTTTTTTTTCTTTTCTTCGAGGATCATGTCAGCGATTCAGTGTACCTTGTCAGTTTAAGCTTTTGTGAATCTGAGTCGCTCTTTAATCTCGGCTGTTGGTGATTATCACAGCAACAGGGAATGTGTGCAGCTGCTGATATGCCTCCGCCCTTCAGCAATCTGATGCTGATTCTCTGTCGGTTCCTTTTTTTCTTTTTTGCCAGTGATTAGATGTCTGAATAAGGCCTTCGTTAGTCCTATAGTCCCATACAATAGAGGAGTCTTCTGTGGAAACGGTAGTCGATTATTTCAGCCTTTGTTGGTGCTTGTATCACATTTTTCGTTTCTCTTGTAATGCTCTATAGGTCATAAAGCAAAAGCTAGCTTCAAAATATTTTGACACAGCAAAGGAAAGATCCTGGCGGAAAAGAAAGCACATTCTGTGATGCTTTTATTTTTTTGACATCCCTCATTTCTCTCCTCACCTCTCATTTTGGCTTCGCTCGACACATTTTTCTTCACTTTCTGACTTTGTCGGTGCATTAAGGAGCTGCTCTCATGTCACGAGCTGTCAGGCTTCCACGTCTTTCCTATCTTTACAGAGCAGAGATAAACAAGATGACTGAGGAAGAAAAAACATATATATAGAACCATAATTGTCAGCAGTAGTTGCAGTAATAAACCCACAAATTTCTCCCACACATTCTTGTGAAGTTGTAAGAAAACCACTCAGCTCTTGTTTACGATTCATTTACATTCTGATAAAGGTACATCTTTTTTAGCTTGTGTATTGTTTTTATTTTCTTTATTTTTTTTAAATAGGAAGAAACCCAAGATTTCCCTGTAATTACTTGCGAGCTCCATTTAGCCTCGACATCACGCAACTATCGCACATTTGCATGGAATATGACAAAGTCTTGAGACTCTCTCGTGTGATTTATTTAGTTTTTCATGCCTTTTCTGAATGTTCCAGTGGACATACAAGCAGCTAATGTAGGGGGAGTGGGGCGAATGTGATGGCAGGCTGACAATTTTAATTGACCCTCTTCTTTGTGCCGGCTCTCTGCGGAAGGCCGGGCCTTTTGAAAGTGCTGCGCGCTTTCTTTCGCTCCGTTCAGGCCCTTTTCTCTGAAAGATAAAAGTACTGATGCGGTAATGGACCATTAGCATTGTGCTACATCTGTCTCTGACGCCATCATCATTACCGGAACCACATTTAGACAAGAAAATCAGTCCTGAGAAGAAACCCATTTAGCAAGAGCCTGGCACAGCCTGCTGAATCCTCTCTGGAGAGACGTTCTGTAGTTACAGTCTTGTGTTTGATTCTGACAGGTTCGGTTATGGGTTGAGAGGGTTGCTGTTCGGTTAACAAGTTTTATGGATCTGGTCATAATACAAGTGATCTGGTCTGTACCAGGTCCTAAATTTATTACAGGTGTACAAAAGCTACATAACCAGAAGCCAAAGTGGAACGGGAAAAAACCCCTGCAATTCTCTTGCTTGTAAAATCGAAACCGCTTCTCTTTTATAACTATTTCCTACTTGCCATTATAATAACTGAAGAACATAATACAAACCAGATAGTTTTTTTTCTGACTTACACTAGACATCATTCTCTTATCTGGAACCGGGTCATGGTAGGAGCAGTCTCAGTAAAGCCTGGGGCAATACTCAAAAATCAAAATAAGCTTAAATTACAGATTTGCACCTTTAATGTAAACCTTATGAGCATATAATGTCACCAAACTTATACTTGTTTTAACAAACACTAATTATAAAGCACATAGTTTATCCCTTGAATATCTTACTGCACATAACACATCAGCAATAAATCATACTGTGCAATAAATAAGAGCTAGCATTGTGCTATTTAGCTGCTGGTGAACAAAACAGTCCATAAAAATCACTAGCATTTTTGTTAACTTAAAGCTAATCCACTAAAACACTTATCTTTAGAACAAAGCGCCTTTCTCAACAGGTTACAACATTCAAAATCACTTCACCACATTGGGCAATGTTAAAGAACATAAGTAAGAAGTGAATTTAATGTTCAGGTTAGCCTGCTAGCCTTTTTAACCAAATGTCTATGCATCGGGTGACCGATGGGTGTTAACCAACTTCCTGTTTTCCGTCAAGTTACTTCCACTAAACTGCAGAGCTCCCTAGTGGAACGAGAGGGTTGCTAGCTTCTTTCTTTCAATAAGCTAGCAACCAAATTCTGTGGCTTCAGTCAGACCTTTTTTTTAAACGACTCAAGTTATTCGTTTTTAGTTTTGCTTTTACTCGCATTGAATATTAAGATGAACCCGCGTCTTTGTCTCAACTGCTTTTGTGCACACCGGCTTCGGCGTGCGGATCCAGAGTAACCTTCCTCGTTAAGCCTTAATGCCAGTAATTCATTACCTCTGGCACGGAGACTAATGACATCATTAATCAGCTATGAACAGAGCTTGGCAGCAGCAGCGGGAGGCTGACACCTCCTTACTGTAACAATCCCAGGCGTGCATGTACAAGACAGATTGTGGGAAGGACACCGAAAAACGGCGGCGCGTGTCAGTTACCTACAAGTGACGATGTGTATGAAGATGGAAGCTACCAGGAGTGGTTTTATTCCTCTTTCATCGTTCTGCTTCGGAGCGTTTCTGATCTCGCTTATTTCAGGATTTGTATTTAAAAAAAAAAATTCTTGGTGTAAAAATTTCTTCTACCTCGCAATTATTTACTCCCTTTTCTGCTCTATCACATAAAAAAATAAAACACATAATAGTTTGTGGCTCCAATGCAATGGAAAATGTGATTAAGGGGTAAAAAATCTACAGCAAAGACATTTAATGAGTTCATTATCGGCTCTATTTCATTCCAAATTTATGTATTAGCTGGAGCACAGCTTGTACAGTAGCTGTCAAAGATGGAGCAGAATTAGCATGCTTTGTGAACATCTTCATTGTGAACGTCATCTTCATCTCAACCATCCATTGTTCAACCCCGCAGCATTCACAGGAACCTCGCCTGCAGCGCCTTTACGCAGCCTGAATTTTTAAGCCTCAGCCACAGTTTGAAGGAAAAAAAACATCCTGTATTGCTTTTTTTATTCTTCCTCACGCTGATTCTTTTATAATTGCATTTAAATAAATATGGCATATTAAAAGTAGCTCATGAAAAATGCCAAGCTTTTTCTCAGATGGCACTCTTTTTTTTTAATTATTTAAAAAACTTAATTTACAGTTGCATTGTAACCTCTACAATGGTCAAATCTCAATCTCATATCTGGTTTATATACGTTGAGATGAGAGAGATTTCTACTCCAGATCAGATATTAACTCCACTTAAAACAAATCTGATCCATTTCTTTTTCTGTGATCTGTTCTTGTGCCCATTTCTCCTCTGTTCAAAGTCAGATACTCAAGGACGTTTTTGGAGCTGCTCAAACAAGGAACGTTGAGGCCATTCTCCAAGTAAAACACGGTTAAATAAAGAAATTAATATGAAGGAAATTGTTCATAATAAAAAATAAAATTAGAAAGTAAGACTTGTATCTCTAACTTCACTAATGCTGTTTGTCATTACAGTGAGGTATGGAGTTGTTTCGTTGTTGTTTTAACAATAATTGTTTGGGTTGGAAAGACAAAGTGGCTTAAAACAGTTCCAGTTATTACTATAGTTAGGATCCAACGTGAATTTCCTTTTAGCCAATTTCTCAATTTATGAAAATTAATAGGCATCCACTTTGTTTAAATGTCATGTTCTCTTCCCTTTCCCGTTCTGAAGAGTAGCAAAAACATACAGGTATTCTTATATGAAGAAACATCCACAGTTTTCAGTTCCTTGTTTTCCTTCCTCTCGCTGATTCTTTTAATTGCATTTAAGTAAATATGGCATATTAAAAGTAGCTGACGAGGAACGCTAAGCTTTTTCTTTTTCTTTTTTTTTTGTGGGATTTAATCTTAAACGGACTGCAGCAGCAATCTGTGACATGCACCTCCAAACTCTGCTGTGTGACAGTTTTTCCCATCAATTCCCACCTCAGTCAGTGGAGACCAACACGTTTCTGAATCCGCCATTTTCTAAATAAAGGAAGTGCTTCCCTGTCAACAAACAGGCTGTAAACTTTTGTTTATGCCATCGTGAGCCTGGTTCGCGTTAGGTCTCTGTTTCCATTCGTGTGCTCTGTGTGTGTGTGTGTGTATGCATATAGCTGTCTAGTTGAAGATAATTACTTAGCATCTGGTCATTTACGCCGCAGTCAGAAAGCATTAGGCTGAAAATGCGTTTTGCATTGTCGTTGGCTCGACTCCAGCAAACAGGATTTGAAGTGAAGCGGAGGCTCTGAGGTCGGAGTTCTGACTTTTAAACTGTTTACGGCTGTCGGCCATGTTGGATGCAGTGCTGTTCTTATGAGGCTGTTGTCTGAATGACGGGGATACCAGTATTTTTTGTGTGAATTTGTGAAGCGGTCTCGACTGATTGTGATTTTTTTTTTTTTTTCAATTTGGGAAAAGCTGATTCATCCAGAGTGTAATTGAACCGTAGTGCCTGCTGCTCTACTGAGCGACCATCAATTTATTCTGCACAGAAGAAGGAGCTAGAACTGCAGAGCATGACTGAAGTTACTGTGATGAAAGTTCACCAAAGAGCACTTCTGGGGTATTACTTATCAGGACAAAATAAAACAGTCTGATTCCTCAATAGCTGCCTGAATTATTTAAATCTAAGTGCGCCAAAACTAAAACATATTCCTCATGATTATTGTTTTTTTTTTTTTTTTTTACCGAAATAAAGCCAAGATTAAGTATTCCTTCATAGAAGGAAAGTGTTACTTGATTGAATCATCATGAAGTGTTGAACACCTCAGTGACTGTAGGGAAGAAATAGTTATTGTCTATCAATCTAGGAAGGGTTATGAGGTCATTTCCAAACAATTTGAAGTCATTCTACATCAATAAAGGTTATTGATATGTGGAAAATACTTATGCTGGCTGCTTATCTACCCATGAGTGGAAACATTTAGCAAATCAATGCTAAGATCAGACAGTTCAATGCTCAGATGTATGAAAAAAAATCCCAGGAGCTCCAACTTAGGGCAGCTACTATGTTGAAGTTTGTGATCATATAATTAGAATAGAAAAGAGTTGAGAAGGAATTTTTTTATTTTCTCACAGTGGGGAAATGTAGCAGCACCAGCAGCAAGTTAAAGAAAACTGGAAAAGTGCACATTCCCTTTAAAATAGATTATTTTAGAGCAGTGGTGTCTAAATGTTTTGCCATAATCTCCAAAATTAAGTAAAATGTTTCACAGCATTTTTAAAGCAAACTTTTTGTGTCTTTATTGATCAATGAATGAGCTTTATTGATCAGCTCATTAATAAACTAAACTAAAAAAACACACAATTCTATTGAATTCAATAAAACAGTTGTGTTTTTTTTGTGTGGAAAACAGATCAATAAAGTATTGCAGATCCTAAAAACATTTTTAAATTTTTTTTATAAGATTCCATTACTATAAGATATGCCAACAATTTCCACGTTGCTTGGGCCAATTGTATTGTTCCTTATTTGGGCTGTAAGATTTGCTTTTGCGTAAAAGCAGGTCAATAATTGTGGTTCTAGTGACTCCAAAATTAACACTAGGGCATCTACTAAGTGTTTTTCAACATTTGAGGTAAAATTTAAAGCGTTTTACCAGGAAACTTTCTGTAAATTATGTTAAGTTGAGAGACGTTCTTCTTTCTTTTTACCAGAAGTTTCTGCACAGGAAGCTCATAAACTCAACGTGAAAGACATAAAGTTGAAACTAAACCTCTCTGCTTGTTTGCCGTCCTTTTTCTTCCCTCCCACCTCTTGCGTTAATGTTCAGAAATCATGCGTGAAGGTAAATCTTATGAGTTCAATCACAGACGGCAGCTCGCGCCGACAGTTTGAGATGTAAACAAACGCTGAAAGCCAAATTAGCGGCTTGTCAGCATGATGTGACAAATAAGTGCGCCAACGGCCTTTTTCTTTTTTACATTTCAGTAGCATTTCAGCAGTAATAATACAGTTTTAGCAGCACGCTGGCTCCACTCCGATTCTTTATTCCGGCTTCGCCCTCCGGTTGATTTCCCTGACCTCCAAACAAATGAAAATGTCACAGAGTCTCGACGCGCTTCTCCAAAAGGCTCTCGTTTCGCTCACTTGCCAGGCAAATGGAAAGCAAATCTTGCCTGGTCTGACCGCAGTTTGTTCCTCCAAAAAAGAAAAAAAAAAAGCCAAATCACAAACATTTCTGTGGCTTGGACAGTGGAACGTGACGGTAAAATGGGGTTTTATAGCCTCATCTGGTTGGTCAGATGGCAGAATGTCGATGTCAGAGTGAGGAGTTTTTGTTACTGTGTCGTAAAACTGGATCCCCTTTAGGTGACTTTGTCCAAAGCAAAGTCTGAGAATGCCCAGAAACATGCAAACCAATCATTCCACCACACGAATGATTGGCTGGGAGCATGTTTGTCCTCGAGCTGAACGCACTCCCGGCGTGTTTTGCTGCCTTACGTTTGAGGGCCGTGTGTGGATCTGCATGTTTAGTCTCCCTGGTATTGTGCTTTCGTCAGCTCTGTGAGTGAAGTAGAAGTGTTTTATTTCTGTGGTTCCTTGTCATGCCAAGAGTCTTTTTCGTTACGTTGTTATTTTGTTTTTTCTGTTTTGTTTCCTTCCTTTCTTCCCTCCTTCCTTTCTTTCTTTCGTGTCACTGTCATTTTCCATTCCAACTCCTCTCCTCCTTTTTCAACCTGTCCATTTGGATGCGATATTTCTGTCCCATTTCCCCTCCACCCTCACCCCGCCCCACCCCCGCCTCCTCTCCTCTCCTTACCCCACCCTGAAGACGTAGCCCTGCCCGCCTTCCCCCCCCCTTCACTGACTCCTAACACTACTGACCATGTAACAGCAGGCTCCGGAGGCGTGGCCGCGCCGGCGGGGCCCACCCCCTCCGCGCCGCGGGACGTCGTGGCTTCCCTGGTCTCCACCCGCTTCATCAAGCTGACGTGGCGCCAGCCGGCCGAGCCGCACGGAGACGACCTGACCTACTCCGTGTTCTACAGCCAGGAGGGCACCAGCAGGTACAGCCACGACTTAACGGGAGGCGATTGGGACGGTGACGGGCGATTACTGTACGGGCGCATCTCATCAATTAGAACTGTCTCCATGTGTTTTTAGTGTTTAAAGGTTTATAAGGTGAACATCATATCATGTAGTTACTAAGATCGAAATATTGGAAGAGTTTGTTGATTACAGATGATTAAAAACCTCAAAATGTAGTTTTTTCATATAATATTGAAATCTGACTTTTATTCTCAGAATTCTGACTCTAATCTTGGAATTCTGAGAAAATAGTCCTAAATAATGTTTCAGTGGCTCTAATCCTCTTCTGTAGTGTATTACATAACAAAATAGGATCATTTTTAAAACAATAAATATCAGGTTAATGTAAAGTACGTTCATGTATTGTACAAAATATAACCTCGGAATTTGGTCGGAGTTCCTTCTACATGAAATCATGCTGGAAAATGCGATGGGGAATCTCCATAAAGCTTCTCAGCAGAAGCAGACATGAAGTGTTGTGGTGCTTTCTGTGCTAATTTTGGGTATTATAACAGTGAAGCAAACTCAGCGGATGAAATGGCTCTTAAAATCATCACTGCATGTGGAAAAGTCACACTGTACACAAGTCAATTTGGATTCAGTGCCTGTTGCTTGTGGACCTTTTTTTTAACCACACTTTTTCCTTCCACTCAACATTCCATTGATGCAGTAGTTTGTGAACAGCCGACTTCTCAATAAGCTTCTGTGGAGGCTCAGGTACTTTCTGCTGGATGACTGTAAACTCATCAAATTCTGATTATGTTGGCTAAAACTGGGCTATAAAATTAACCTTTTTTATAAAAACCCTCTTATTAATGCTCTGATGAATGTTCTAAAGAGCTGAAATTAGGGTTTTCATTAACTGAATGCCATAATCATCAAAATGGTCAAAAAAAGAAATTGCCACTCGGAAGTATATTACATTGTGTGAAGCATATGTTTCACTTTTTGGGTGAAATTAATGACATTGTAACTTTTCCGATGGTCAAATCTGAATCTCATATCTGTTCATATCAGTAGAGATGAGAGCGATTTCTACTGCAGCTCAGATATTAACTCAACTTCAAGCAACTCTGATCCATTTCTTTTTCTGTGATCTGTTCTTGTGTCCATTTCTCCTGTTTAAAGTCAGATATAAGACACTCAAGGATGTTTTTGAAGCTGCTCAAACAAGGAATGTTGAGGTCATTTTCCAAGTGAAACATTATTTAAAAAAATGAATATGAAGAAAACTGTTCATAAAAATACATACAATTTAAATGCAAGACTTAGAAAATCTTGTATCCTTTTCCAAATTCTCTAATTCTGGTTTTTGTTGCCTCGCTACATCTGGATTTATTTGTAATTAGCTGGTTGATTGGTTCATTCAATGCCTTCAGATTTTGCTGGTTTGCTTGGGAGAAATATGCATCTTTTATGCAGATCAGTGCACATTCACCTTGTTTAAATGCTATGTTCTCTTGTCTTTTCCATTTTGAAGAGTAGCAAAAAAATAAAATAAAATAAAATACAGGCATGTAAACCCCAGAGAATCAGGGACTCATTGATTTTTAATGACATTTTCCTAGATGGTCTGACCAGTTTTTCCAAATACTTAAGTTCTACATACAGTACCTATAAAATATATTCATCCTTGTTGATGTTTTACCTGTTTTATTGCTTTTACAAATTAATAATCATCAACAAAATTGGCTTTTTCCCCACACACAAACGATGTACAAAGGAAATTATTTAATGTCAAAGTGAAAAATTGAATTAATGGTTGGAATATTGTCAATTTCCCACTCTCTGATTTTGCTGCTCCAGTTGAAGATGCATTTATTTTACACACACTTTTAGGAGGTTAATATGGATCATCATCCTTTCAGCTTGGAATTAGAAGAAAGTTTTAAACATTTAGATAATTGTTACAGAGCTACATCATTACTAAAAGTTAATTTAAATTGATTTTAAAAAGTTAATTCAATAGCTGCATATTGTAAATGAAACATTGAAATCCCTGGACCTTTTTTCTTCCGTTCCCTCCCGCATCAGGGAGCGGGTGGTGAACACCAGCCGACCAGGAGAGATGCAGGTCACCATCCAGAACCTGATGCCAGACACCAAGTATCGCTTCAGGGTGGTGGCGCACAACAGCAACGGCCAGGGCGAGAGCTCAGCAGCACTCAAAGTGGCCACCCAAGCTGAAGGTAACACACACACACACACCCCCACACACACCCACACACCGTACTGTTAATTCATACGTGCTCCGTAAACGGCGTGTGTAAATATGACTGAAACCGCTGGCAGTTTGCTGGGAACATGCTCTGACCAACACTCCGGGGTAAACAAGATGTGCTCAAAAATGTGCAAATAGACGGAGGCACAAACAAATATTCACTCGCATGCAGCGTATGGTGGCTTCTGACAGACGCCTCCGTCACCCTCCGCCTCCACACACACTTCACACACACTGGAGGCTGGAAGGGGGGCTCTGTGCTGCAAGCAGACCACCCAATAGAAAACCTACTGTGAACCACTTCTTGTTTATTCCTCAGCATTTCCTCAAACCTCACTGTGTGTTTTGGTTTTAGCTGAGCCTGACCAGGTGAGGGTTCCCATGCAGCCTGGAAGAGTCTGGAGTTGTTTTCTTGTTTTCAGTAGTAAGATCTGGATACGTATAGAAAGAGAGCAAAGAGAGTTCCCTTCGTAACAATCCTTTATTTTGGTGTCCTTCCTTCCTTATGAACTTAACTCTGTTATTCTGCCTTATGTTGTTTTTTGTCTCTTCTCCTTTTCTTCCTCTCATCATTTCTTCCTTCATATTCTTCCTTCTGTCCATGCTTGCTCTTTCCTTCTTTATTTTGTTATTTCTTTGCTTCTTCCTTTAGTTTTTTCTTTCATTCTTTCCTTCTTTTTCTTTGTTTATTTGTTCCTGTCTTTGTCTGTCCTTGTTTATCTCTTTCTTTCTTTCATTCTTTCCTTGTTCCTTTCTGTCTTTTTTATTTTTCTCTCTTTTAGTCCCTCCCTCCTTGCTTGCTTTAGTCTTTCTCTAATCGTTTGTCCATCTATCATATCTATCCTTTCTATCTTCCTTGTGTGCTTTTTTATTCACTTATCCTTCTCTCCTCCTTTTGTCATCATGTTCTACCACTATCCCCTCCATCCTTTCTTCTTTCTTTCTCTCCCTCTGTCTTCCCTTCGTTCCTTGTGTCCTTCCTTCCTACCCTTGTTTCTGTCGTACATTCATTTTTTCTTCCTTCCTTCCTCTCCCTCTCTCAGTGAACATTTCTGTTCTATATTTGGAAATGGACCTAAAAGATTGAGACTTTAGCAAAGCCGAGTCTGTACAGATAATGAGAGGGAAACCTAGCGAGGCATGAAACGGTTAAAATCAGATATATCCAGATCATAGCACATTTTCTTGCTAATAGAGGGCAACAAAGCGGCTTTAAACGTTTCCACTGGCGGACGTCTGTAATGCACTGGGGGAAAGCAAGAGACACCGTGACTTTGGCGTTGGGTTATTTATTTAATTTGTTTTAAATGTTAGAGCCTCTTGACTGCTCCTGGAGTTTCAGCCATGACTTCAGAGCTCTGCAGAGGGGATTCCCCCAGCACACCCTCAGACCGCGGACACGCCTCTCCTCCTGTCTGAGCTCCAGCTCTGTCTCTGTCGCTTTGTAGGTCAGCTTCTGTTTTCCTACCTGTCCCTGTCGGTTTCTGGCCGGATGGCTCCACACACACGCAAACAAACAAGCACAAAAACACACACTACACCTTAATGCCTTTGCCAGCAGGAGCAGAGCCGCCCACGGGGACGGCGGCGAGGGCGGCCTGTACCTTGGTGGTGTATCTTTAGTTTGAGGACATGCTATGAATTGCAGCTTAAACTGTTGACCTGCATCTGAGTGCCTGGTCTGTGCACACAGCGCTGCCCTGGGTTTTTTTTTTTTTTTTTTTTACCCACAGGGACCAGAGCTAGTACACCAATACGCACACACACACCTTCACCATTCAGGCAGGCTGACAAATGGGAGGGGAGTCTTTCTTCTGTCAGCAGCACCTGCAGCTAAAGGTTACAAGTTTTGTAGAGAACAGAGATACTGTCTGCCCCCAGGCAAACGCTTCAGCCTCATTGTGTTACTTTTAATCTAAAATGCCAGAACAGAGAAGGAGCAAGCATTTTTACCATGTACCAAACATAGGGTTTTTAATTATTAATAACTAAAAATGATTAAAAGTGTTCTGTATTTGAGCTCTAATTTGACTTGTCTTGAAAGTATTCATTGCCCTTGATCTTCTTGCTTGTGGTAACAACCACAATTAAAGTTTACTGAGGGTCTTTTTATTTTCTGGCCAACACAAAGTATTGCATAATTGGAAAGAAGAAGAAAAAGATACATGGTTTATTTGTTTATCTATCTACGTACCTCTCCACGCCATTTTCGATACCATGGCAACATTTTTTTAAAGCAACGTGTTCTTTCTAGTTGAGAGAAAAAATATGATTAATTGCAAATGGCAATATTATAAACTTCTTAATTAGGGCAAATCTAATAATTAAAAGTGAAACAGGTTAGTGAATAAAAAATTTGGCATTGGGAAGCGTATCTCGACAGACCGATAGAAAACCGTGCCGGGTCTGTTTGTGTCTGTGAAGCTAATATTCACAGATAGCAGGAATGTTAGCAGGTAGCCAGAATATTTAAACAGATAGCATTAGCTCATGTTTTTACTGATTTTGATGCAAATGGGCAGCTTTATATTTTCCTGGTATTGATTATATCAAGATACCAATTATTTTTGACAACCCTAGTGCCATTTTGTTTCCATTTTCAGATGATAGACTAAACCAGGCCACAGGTTCACTAATAATCTCTAGCAATCTTCACACAACAGCTAGAGTTACACCAACGTTAAATTAAACACTCTTTTTAATTTTTGTTTGTGAACTCTTTTAAGAAACTGCTCCACTTCTTAAAAGTGCACCACTTTGGGTCAATCTATAATAGTGGTTCCCAAAGTCAGTCCTTGAATTCCAGCATCCTGCATGTTCTAGTTCTCTCCCTGGTGGTAGTAACAACCTTTTCAGCATGTCAATGTTCTTCTGAGTGAGCCATCATTTGATCCAGGTGCGTTAAACCATGGAGAGAACTAAAACATGCAGGACGTCGGCCCTCAAGGACCGACTTTGGGCACCACTGATCTATGACATCAAATCCAAGTTAAAGGCTGGATCAATCCCAAATGTCACTAGTGTGGAAATATTTCCATTCTGCCACTGAGAAGGGGAATAATTTCATTTAAATCATAAAAAAAAGAGCAAAAAAAAAAAGAAAACGGAAATATGTCCTCTGATAAGACATAGTCTCTCTCAGTTTTCTTCCTGAACCTTTCTTATAAATGTTAGTGAAATGTTAGCATAAATATGACGTCTAACGTTTGGTTCTAGACATCTTGTAAACTCAGACTTCTTGAATTCTAGTCCAGATGTCGTCTTGTAGCCCAATGATAGTTTGGAAGTTATTTCCACTTTTCAGCCCAGGTATTACTAGGAGAGAGGATACGTGGACAATAAAAATATATTCATCGGTGGTTTTGTGGAAGCACAGATTTGTTTTATCCTAGGAAACTTTAAAAATGCATCATTGATTTAAGGCTGAGCCTTGCTCTCTCTTTTATCAGCGAAGCAACAGCGGTCTAATCTAATAATGTGGCTTAGAAACAACCCAGAATATATTTGCATTCAAAGTGACCTTTCTTTCTCTGGGCGTACAATAGTAATTGTAAACATATAGATGTCTAATTGTTGCCTCTCATGTTTTTTTTTTGTTTTTCCCTCCCCCGTCAGTACAAGTGCCGGGTCCAGCTCCCAACCTGCAGGCGGTGTCCAACACTCCGACCTCCGTCTTCCTCAGCTGGGATAAACCCCTCACAGGCAACGGGGACATCCTCTCCTACAAGCTCTACTACACAGACAGGAGCGTTGGCGCCGAAGAGGTAGGACGTTCTCTCAGCAGCACATCACAGACCGCGCCGGCCTGCGTTTCTCTCTCCAGTTTCTTGGATTCAAACAGGAATCCTTCTCTCCAGAGCCAAAAAAATGATGCTGTTGATCTGTTTCACGTGGTCCAATCTGACTGCTGTGACACATCGCAGCCGTATAAAGCAGCCGAAGACGTCAAAACATGAATATATTGGAGAGATTGTTGTCTGCGCAGAGATTTCTCTGTGTAATAGGAAGATAAATAGTTAAAAAACAACAACGACAGAGATTTAAACTATGTTTTTGGCATCTGAAAAATATATTTGTTTTAACTGTGTTGATCAGGATTATTGTTCCACATAATGATTTAAGACTTTCCATATTAGGCACTTTTCTAATCTGGAAAGTGTGTTACAACAATAACACTAAGAGCTTTTTTATTTTTTCTGTTTTGAGAATTAAATGTTTCAAATCATAAAACTTGTGTTTTTTAGTATTTTTTTGTTACTTTCTTAAATGAAGGTCAAGTAAACTGATTTTGGCATCCCTAGCTTTTTGTCTTCGCTTGTATACTCAGGATTCATTAAAAAAAAAAAGACATAATATGGAACTGTTTTTTAGTATATAAATGTTGGGGTAAAACAGTCTGGGTGAATCCAAGATGCAGTTCTCTAATGTTGATTTCATTTATTAAAGGATAAAGTATCCAACCCTACATGTGAAACAGTGATTGCTCTCTAATCCGGGGTTAATGTCGCCAATGTCAACAGCTGCTGTCGACTGTTTGCCGCAACTAGCAGTGACTGTTTTACATCCCTCTGGAGGAATTTTGGCTCACTCTAATTGCAAAGTTGTTTTAATTCACCCACATTGTAGGGTTTTAGGCCTTGAAGTTGACTTCCAGATTTGCTTCCGGGTAGATTTTTCCTCCAGTTTCTGCTGTGGAACGCATCTGTAGCTTTAGCAACGTTGCTGAAGATGTAACTAAAACATTTATTCAAATGTTTACCATTTGCATTGCAAGGACAAAGCTTTTCCTCGAAGCTTATAATTAAAAGGAATCAGGTTTTATTGAAGAATACTCAAACCCGGGCATCTGAAACCATAAACTCAGAAAAAACTTAATAGAGTTAGATTGAATGGATTTTTTTGTTCTCCTGATGTATTGTTAACCACTACTCATACATTTATATTTATAACAGTTTGTACTTCCATGTCAAAAAAAAAGCCTGGAAATGAATTGAAAAATCTTTAATCCTGGAGAAGAGGAATATAGGAAATATTAGATCTCCATGCTGGGCCTTAATGGTGCCAGCAATTGATTTCCATTTAGTCTGGTTTTCTGAGAAATTCATCCATTCTTGGTTCAGTCATCTACCACCATGTGTGCATTGAACAGAAAGAAAGCAGACAGGATTTGTCCATGTTCTCGCAGAAGTAAGGGTGGAACTCAGATAGCGAATCAGCCCCAGCAGCAACAGCATTGTGCAAGCCAGTGAGGCATTAAAAAGCCTTTAATATGATAATGGACGAAACGTCAGCCACTGCACTGAGTAATGATGCCTCGGTTCCCTGGAGAAGAGAGCTGGAGATGAGGTGGAAGAGGCAGGAGGTGATGAGAGAGGTGAACGAAACAGAGATGAAGTTGGGAGGACATCAAACACTGAAAGGTCAAACGGAAGTGAAGAGATCACGTACAAAGGACGATGCGGTCACAGGTGAACGTCAGAGCTGAGGGTAGAATTTGAAAGATCAGTCTGCTGTTTTTCTTTTCTTTTTTTTTCTTCTTTTTTCTAAACATCACAGTTAAAGAGCTGAATATAAACGGCCCGGAGTAATTGGGAATGCAGTGGCGTAACCAATTTGTGAAGCAAATCGCGCTAATCACAGAAGGGAGAGCGCGCATCTCGGCGGAAGACGACATTTTTACAGCAAGTGAAAAACAGAAATTAGTGAAATGAGCCGACCAAAACAGGCATCTGTAGCTGCTGGAGCTGTCTTGTTTACAGCATGTTTGTCTCAGATTTAAAACGGGATGCTGTCAAGAGTTTTTATTTTTTTGTGCGTGTTGAGGGAATCTATTTTTTGCTTCTTTTTTGTTTTAGAATGAGTAAAGGACTTTCACTGCAAGCTTTACTGATTTTGCTCCGCCTTGTGTTTCAGGATGTTGACATAGACAGCCAGTCGTACACCATGGCTGCACTGAAGAAGAACACAGAGTACAGTTTCCGCGTGGTGGCCAACAACAAGCACGGCCCGGGGGTCTCCACGGAGGACGTCATGGTCCGGACACTTTCTGACGGTCAGTCGGTTGCTTAAATGTTGACCTGACACAATTTCAGCATCTCCTAATGCTTGTTGTGAGGGTTTTAACACTACCGGTTGTCCCCACATCCTTAGACAGTCTTAAAATTGTGGCCTCAAAATGTGTTAAATTCATTTTAAAAAAGCAAGTTGGCCTTAAATATCTAAATCACAGGACTTACATTTTCTCTTGACAGGACTATTTAATCTTGTATCTTCTCAGGGGAGGGGCAGGGGGGTTCCTGTTGGACTTTTCTATCTTGTAACTCAAGATAGCCAGTTGCTAGTGGTAGCTAGCTTTTTTTGTGTCTACCATGTGAAAGTACAAATTTATCACTAGTTGCAGTTCGTATATTTCTGTGCTGATATAGGTCTTGAATTAAAAGTGACCTGGGTTCCACATTGCACAAACACAAAGTCTTACCATACCAAGTATTTTTAAGCTAGTTTCTAGTGCCAATATCTTAATATACTTAAAATTAACCAAAACTAGCTTACAAGTCACTTTTAATCAAGATGTTGGAGCTTGGTTTTAATAAATGGTTCCTTAATATTGATTTAAAAAAACTACTACTTCCACTAGCATATTGTTGCATTAAAATACTTGGTAAGATTTTGTTCTTTAAATGCAGGAAGATGTATTGTTTCATCCACCAAACAGTCTAAAACCTACTTTACCCAATAATACGGACAGCAAAACCTGATATTTTATCTTACATATATGTTCTTCCAGATTTGAAACGTTTATTTTTCTATTTTATCTTCACAGTTCCAAGCGCCCCTCCTCAAAATCTCACCTTGGAGGTCCAGAACTCAAAGGTAAGACATAAATGGAGAAGCTAATGACTGGCTAGCTAACCTGTAGCTGTACCTGCAGCAGAGAGTAAAGTTCCAGGATTTGTTGCACTCGCACAGATTTCAAAATGTACAACGCAAACCATCGTCCTCGAATGCATACAAATCAAAATCCAGGTTGTTGTTTCGTGCACCAAAATCCTCCCAGGCCGACTCGCGAGCAGGGAGCGAGCGGACACAGACAGCCGAGTAGATTTGTAAGCCTGCAGGCCGCAACGTCCTTCTAAGCGATTAGCTGCATCAGAGGCTTGTAGCCTCAGCTGGGTAAGGCGGCGCGCGAACCCTCATCGATTTGTGTCGACAGGAGATCTGCCTGTCAGAAGGTTTTATCCCGTATCAATGTGTACACGCAACCCGGCTTAACTGCCCACAGCTCAAATATGTATTGATACAGAAGAGGCAAAGGTGATGCTTTTGGCAGTAGTTACTTAAGAGAACCTCCACATTTCCCCAACATTTAACGTAAATGTCTGCTTGCATTGTTTCGTTCACTCTTTTCTTTTCAAGTCTAGTTGCTGAATTTACTGAGACTTACTACAGTTCTCGTGTGAAGCTCTGGACTGGATGCGGCTCGCGGAGATGGCTGCTGGCTTAGGCGAGCAGCGGCAGCTGTTAAAACCAGAAGCAGGCCTCGACCTCCCGCCGTTTGAGCCATTTGATCTTCAAACAGAGAGCTGTGGGCCTGCTTATTGTATATCTCCATGAGGGTGATGGATTAAATTTTACAAAAGATGTTTTTTTTTTTTTTTTCCACTCCTGACATGGGAGAGAGTGAGCCCAAAAAGAAAACTGAAAAGAGAGAAAGCTGGGCAAAACCTCAGGGTGTGAGGATCGACTTCTGAAGCAGCACTCTTAGCCCTTCACTGGTCGATGCAAAGCCCAAATTGGGGGTTTGGAGGTGGGGGGGGACTGACAGACAATCCTATCACAGCCTCCCAGCTTGAGTGCAAACTGACCACCCCTGCTGAGGCATGCTTGGATGAGTTGTTTTTTTGGTTTTTGTGAAAAAACACCCTTCAACTAATTTTCAGACTGAAATAAAGAGGATGCTCTCAAAGGAATAGTGTTGTGAACTGATAATTAAAACCCAGAAAAAGCCCATTTAAAACAAGCTATAATTATTATTTTATTCTCTTTTTTTCCCTCTTTGTTCAAAGTGGATTTAATTATTACCATTAGAAAAACAATGCTTAGGCGATTTAAAAAAGAAATTACGCAGTTGGCTGTGCAGCAGAATGGAAAGAGGAAAACAAATGATTGTGTTCTTCGCGTTTCGTCACTCTATGTCCACGAGCTTTGTTGTGTTTTATTTGGCAATATTCTAACAAAATGTAGTTCTTAATTTTGAAATGGAAGGAGAATTACTCAAGGTTTTCACATTTCTTTTCAAAATGAAAATCTGAAGTGCTTTTAATTCACCTGGATACTCTTTAGTCACCTTAGTCTCTGGTAACAGCTGCACATCTTTTAGTGTGTGTTTCTGCTAGCGTAGATAGTGAGCTGTTAGCCTATTCCTGTTTACAGGATCGATCAAGGACCACCATGTTGTGAGCATTAGTTTAATCTAGCAACTGATTCTCGGTTGGTTTTGAGTGTAGACTTTGACTGAACCATTCGAACACTTTGATCTAAACCATTCTGCTGTAGTTCTGCCTGCATGGTTAGGGTTGTTACCTTGTATTTGGCTCCATGTTCCCAACAACTGATACGTTTCCCAGGGTGTTCATGTATCCTTAGAAAACTCTTAAAATGTCTTAAATTATTAAATCTAAAATTAAGGCTTGCAACATAGCTAAAATACCCTTGCTACCTATCAAGGGTAAATGAGCTAGGTCTAAAATTAAGGCCTGCTACCTAGCTAGCAGGCTATGTAGCAATATCTTGCTGAAAAGATATTTCTACCTAGCTAGGTCTAAAAATAAGGCCTGCTGTATACCCTTGCTACCTTGCTAGCTAGCAATATTCCTGCTAACTATATTAGCAGGAACCATTGGTTCAGGTTCCTGCAGTGGAAACGGAGGGAGGAGAAAAACTAACTAGCAAGCTGTATTTTTGAGTCTACCATTGTGTATGTGCAAATTTGTCACACTGGTCTTAAAAGGTCAAGTTCAACCAAAAATAGGGAGCTTCAAAACCAAACGTTTGAGAATCATAATCAAATATTTCTGAAATGTGCAGGTATAAGTTTCTATTTTTCACTTCATGAGACAAAAAATATGACTGAAAAAATAGGTTTTGTTGGCAAAACTTTACTTTTAAAAATAAAACATCTCATTACAAATCTAAAAGTCTAGATCAGAGTCTATACTTTTGATTCAATTCAATTTTCATGTTATTGAATAATAAAAGGACAAATTTCCCTCCATATCCCTGCATGTTTGATGGAGGGTTGAACCTTCAAATGTGACATAATGTGAAAACCTTGATGTAATTTCTGTCATGTTGATGTTTTTTCGTCTATTTCCTGTCATCTGCTGCTCACCTCTTCCCTCCTGTGAGTTCGCAAAGTCAATTAAATGTGTTTTCGCGATCTGGGAGAAGATGAAAGAAAGGCAACACGCATCCCACTACAGCAGCCCACAGTGTAATAAGAAAAATGGAAATAATTGAACACACTTAACCCAATTTTAATTTGCTCAATTCCCTCGACTCGGCAGGGGAGGAGCTTGAGCGTGTTTTCAGGCTTTTTGTGCATCGGTGTGACAGTGAGAAAGCGTTAATTAACTGCTCTCCCACGCTGAGCTACCCCCCATCTATCTCTTTAAACACACACCCAAACTCTGATGCCTTTATCCTGCAACAGCGCAGCCTGCCAACAAAAGGCCCCAAATTTATCTCTGACTAGAGTAGCTGTGCAGCTTCAAACTCGACGCACACCTCACCCATCAGGACTCCTGCTTCCATTATTCATGTTCGTTTCATTCGTGATGCTCGGGTTGACACTCGCGCTCAAAGGGGTGTTTGTTTACGTGAGGCTCGCCTGTTGGCACCCCACGTCAGGAGGAAGGGGAGGTGCAGAGGAGACAGAGGAGGGAACCTGGGGAGCCACATCAACACAAAGGGCTTTCCCCCCCACCGCCAAGTGTTTGTGTGAATGAACTTATGAGGTCACCTTTTATAGCTGCGGGCTTCAAATGTTTTGCTATCATTTGATAGATTGCCTCATTGCTTTTCAGAGCATCATGGTTCGGTGGCAGCCGCCTCCGCTCAGCGGCCAGAATGGGGAAATCATCAGCTACAAGATCCGCTACCGGAAAGTTCCACGCAGGAGCGAATCAGCTGTGACCACTGCTGGGACGGAGCTCTACAAGCTCATCGATGGTGATGTTTCACTTGTGCTAGTCTGGATGTTACTCCTATTATAGAGAGACAACGCGGTAGGCGCCATCTTATACTGATACCGCTAGTAGAGATGGGTAGAAAGCCTTAACGTAGCCTAATCACACACAGTGAAACATGCAGAAAACCTTTAGTTAAGCTTATTCATTCAGAAAAGTCTTATGTTAAGAAGCTTTTCATTTTTACTAAATCATCAGTGACTCTGGTTTTGGTACTCCTGCTGTTACAATGCAAAGTATTGACAGCAGCGGTACAAACTTTGGTACTTTGAGTCTCAAAAACTATAGAATATGGTTTATGTCTGAGGAACTTATTCTGTGTTGATTTGGCCATATAGTAGCCTGGCTATCGCCTTCCTACGCAGTTCAACTCAATTCTCATCTCTCCCTCAGTGCTCCGTCTGGGATTTCTCCCATTGAGTTGGATTTCTCCAGTAGAATTTCAACCGGGCCAATCTGTGAACCGAAAAAGTTGTGAACGATGATGTCAATTTACTAAATGCTTTGAACAAAGCCTTTAGCAAACGCCACATGGTTACGTTTGGGTTGGAAGGACAGAAAACTGTTTTTCCAGGCATGTCTCTAAAGTAACCGATTAGCAATTTAAATCATGTCAAAGGGTCGATGCCCACAAAATGTCAGCATTTGCTTAAGTTCTCCAGCAGTGAGGTTTCCTGGGTTTGTAGAGTTTCTGTAGTAATGAAGAAACTCAAGGGGGATTCACATACTATTCATTTTTATATCAAGTGTTAGGATGCTAATAGGTCCTCGGCTAGTTCTGCTGCAGTAAATCAATTTAAAGCATTGCAGATGGATTGTACAGACAAATATGGCAGCAACATTCTGCAAGAGAAAAATGATTTCAGTTAGTATCAGAGTATTAAACATTCAAGTAGAATCAAAGTAAAACTACAAAGATTTGCAGAATTTGAGGGTGATTTTTTTTTCTTTTCTTGTGTTCTAATTCCTTCATAAATAGCTTTTGAATCATTGAACATCGCAGCTTGAACAAGCCGTCTTGTGTACATAACCGATATTGACTCTGTTCTGGTTTGTGTTCACACTTGTCTTTAAAGCTGTAAACAGCGTGAAAGTAATGAGTGATTTTCTTTTTTCTTGCTCTCGACTTAAAGCTGTTGATGGTTCTCCTGTCGGGAACAAATATTGTTGTAATATGATTGGACATAAGTTACATTAACATGCCCTAACTCTAATCAAGGTGGATTATACTTGCTTCTGCTCCCAGTTAGTATTTTCTTTCCTTATTCTTTGGATTGTTTTATTGTTAAATCATTCTCGCCATCAGACTCCAGTTTCTCTCCGCTTAGTGCATCTATTTGATGCGCTGCAATATTTAAAACCTAAACTCGTCATGAACCTGCGCTGATTTACATTGTCTGCCGGATCGTAGATCTTCAGCTTCATCTAAATACTTTGAATTAGAGTTACAAGCCTTGCTGCCTTAAGATTACACGCTCGCTACCAGCCGCAGCCTGCACGATATCGCCAGAAATGGTGATTAATATTAGATGTTGTCTCAGCAACTTTCAAGTGGCCCGGCCTCCCGCTGCGCGCCGCATCAAAGAGAATTTGTACTTAAAAGTTGATTTTGGAGATCATTCCAGGGGGGGCGGAACAGAGGGGGTGTTTGTTGGTTCAGAAGCTTTAAGAAGGACGTGTTGTAGCCTCGAAGGCGTAGATGGCAAGGCGGTCTTTAGAAGACACCCTCAAGGGGAGACGGGGGGGAACAGAGGGATGGTAGAACAGCGAGTACAGAGAGAAATGACTAGAGGATTAGAGCGCAGCGTGCAAATAGCACAATATGATGACAGTGACAAATTTTATTGCAAATTAATACAGAAGCACCCCATTTGTCAGCAGGCACCCACCGTCATCCACGAGTACTGAGAGCAGCACCCAGCAGCGGCGTGGCCCCCTCAGAGGGAGATGTGCCTATAAAATATGAATCAATGTGAAGTTCAGCTTTATGCTCTCTGGGAGAACTGACTGTTTCGCTTTTTGTGCTGCCATTTATCTCGTGGTTTTATTGGTTTAGCTTTTTCCCTTTTTTTAATGGCGCACACTTTTTTGTTCGAGCCACTAAAAATCTTTAATTAAAAGTTGAGAATTACCTCCTGATCGCTTTCAAAATGAACGTTTCATAAAGAATGTTCCCTGCCTCCACTCTGGAGCACACAGTGTCAATTTAGACAGTTATTATTATTATTTTTATTAGTAGTAGTTGCAGTATTTTTTTTTATCAGTAATGTAATCGAGAACTTTTATGTTGTTATTTTTTCGCCTTATTATTTAATGTTGTTTTTCCTCTTTCTTTCTTTCTTTCTGGAAGAATCCGTGAAAAACTGAAGTCTGTCTGTGAAGCCTCACCTGTGAACCTGTGTTTGCCTCTTTAGGTCTGGAGCCCGGAACAGAGTACTCCTTCCGAGTGTCGGCCATGACTGTGAACGGGACCGGACCGGCCACCGAGTGGGTCCCGGCAGAGACGTTTGAGAGCGACCTGGACGGTAACGAGTCCTGCTCTTCTCGTTTCAAACAGACTAAACCGGATCCGCTCTGTACGCCGAGGCTGCTGAGCTTCTGTACTGAGCTTTTCTTTCCGGCATTTCCTCCCAATAGAATCTCGCGTACCGGACCAGCCCAGCTCGCTGCACGTCCGCCCGCTGGTCAACAGCATCGTGGTGAGCTGGACGCCGCCGGAGAACCAGGACATTGTAGTGCGCGGCTACACCATCAGCTACGGCATCGGGAGCCCCCACGCTCAGACCATCAAAGTGGACTACAAGCAGCGCTACTACACTATTGAGAACCTCAGTATGAACGGGTTTCCATTTGGGTTTTGGTTTTTGTTATAAACGTAATCTCGCTCGAGAAACAATCATATACCTCTAATTAGATTCTTGTCTTTGCACTTAATATGGCTGCTTGCAGCAGTTGAGTTTCCTGAGAAGGAAAACGGGTCAAGTCTTATTTTAAAGACTGCATTTAATGAACTAATGACCAAAGACGTAAACGCCCGAATGCTGTGAAATGGTTCATTGCTACCAGGTAGCGGAGGCTGAAGGAGTTAATTAGAGCTTCACCTACTGCTGAGCTACTAATTACACTGATTGGACTAATAGGCACACACTCGTTAAAGGTCAGGATGTTCAAATAAAACAATTTTTGTGAAGCTAAAAGAATCTGGGATTTGCAGCTGCATCTCCATTTCACAAAATAGCAATTAGAGTAGTTCTCAATCCCTTATTACATATAGGATATTGGTCCTAGATCAACCCAAAAAAAAGTATTGGATTAAATTGTCCTGCATATAAACTATCTGATTTAGGCCTGCTGATTGAAATACTGCACTCCAGCATTTAGTCCGGCCCAGGATTTCTACCCAGTATCCCACATGCAAACCAATTGGTTAATAATAAATGGGTCATTTGTTCTCAAACAGCAGAAATATAATTTGGTAAAGTGTTTTCTAACATTTCACAATACAAAATAAGTAATAAAAGTATGTATGATTCATGCTGATATCGCATTGTGTAATTTATCTGTATCCGCCGATGCTCAAAGCTACAACATGGATATTGTATCGTGAATGAAAAATTGTATTGGGACACCCCGATATCATTATGTATTTTAGTTTTATTATTCCAAAAATGAGCCTCATAAATTGTACTGGCTCATTAAACACAAACTGTACTTCAAATATATATTTCTGGAACTTTTATATGATCAGAACCCCAAAATCACTTGTTTGAGAAATTTTTAATAAGACATAAAACCAATAAAGCAAAGATTTTTATTTATTTTTATTTTTTTACTAAGTTTCGACTACTATACAGTACATGCATTCAGCTAGCAAATTTTCTTCTGTGGGAATAGCGAGCTCTTTGTTGTTGAATCTGTTATGTCGACCTTTGGCTTTTTTTTTTTTTTTTTTTATGAGATAATTGATCAACATCTTATGCTGCGGTTGAAGAATCAAGATTGTGTCCAGAAGTGAATCACAAAGTAGAAAGGAAGCTTTTGCCAATGTACCGACATTCATAATTAAAGCTCTCTTCACGATCACTTCGAGTGGAGCTTGTGTGTTCAAATATTCGTGGCGCTAATATCGCAATTACGAGCGGAGAGTCTCTGGCGTTTGGCTTGATTAGACCGGCTGCGTCGGGCCATCTCTCTCTCTCTCTCTCTCTCTCTCTCTCTCTCTCTCTCTCTCGCTCACCGACCTCTGTCTCTCGTCCCGCAGACTCCGGCTCCCACTACGTGATCACGCTGAAGGCCTTCAACAACGTAGGGGAGGGGATCCCCGTGTACGAGAGCGCAGCCACCAGAGTGCAGTCGGGTACGAACTCTACACATCTGCAGCTTTTACAGGGAATGAAAAGGAAAAGCAGTGGAGAGAAAGAATTCAATGGCCACATTAGGAGCTGAGAGCAAATCAGCTTTCCTTTTCCTGATCACAGCTGATACGGAGGGGGCAAAAGAAAAAAAGAAAATGCTGCTCATGCTTCTCTGGATTCAGTTGACATTTCTCGTTGCCCTCTCTCTAACCTGGCATCATTATCAGACACAGTGTGTCTCGACTCTAAATTACCAGGCAGAAAATGGGTCATCAGCCTGTCTCGCTGCTTTAATTAACTCTCTTCAATAGTGGCCTGTAAGTATACCCAAGTCTCTCCTTCTTTTTTTTCTATTTTTTTTAATCAGATGATCAGAGCCTCAAATGATGCACCTATATGAGCAGACCTGATTATTACGATAGGGAGCATGGGGTCTTTTAATCCACGTTTTAATTTGCTAATACAGGCAGAAATGTTATAAAAAAGCAGCTTTCGTGGAGAAAGGCGGGATGTTTAGGGGGCTGAAGACAGCATTATGTTTTGTTTTGTTGTTTAAAAAAGTATCCAATTCTTAATATATATCATTTAGAAATGCTTCTTAAGGTAGGTGTATTACAGCAGGTCTTTCATACAATTTATATCATCTTTTATCTCATTAAACCTACAGTATTCAAAATAACACAAAGTAGTGCAAAATTGGGAAGCAGAAAAATCTGATATTTGCCATGTATTTATCTGATATATCTGAAAATTCTGTTCAATAAGTTGCCTTTAGGTGTCACCAGTGGTAGGCACACTTCTGCTAACCTGCTAATCCGCTGCTAGTGAAAGAAATTTTTTTGTTTAGTGTTTTAGAGTTTTTGCTATCTTTGAAAATCTTTAGCGCACTTAGCTTCCTTCACGGTAATTTTTTTTCCAGATAAATACTAAAGGTAAGATAGGTAATTTTACTCATGTAGCACATTTTCAGCATTTTCAGTGCTCTGGTCAGATGATACCAAAATTAACATGTTTGCTACATGTGCAGGAAAACTAGCAATTGGCATCATATTTTTAAGAACACAAGATCTTAACTTTATTTTTTTTATTATCGTATCCCAAAAATCCTAATAATTGCAATTAAAAATTTCAGCAAATGCTAAAAAGAGTCGCTATTTACAAAATTTTAATAGGTAAAAGGTTGCTTCTCATGTCTAAAATTAATTTTAGCACATACATATTATTTAAAAACTTATTAAAGAAAGTCAAATTTAACAGAAGTGTGTAAGGATTAGCATCTCATAACCATTTTTAACAGATTTTAGCCACCTAATGTTAAATGTTGTGAAAGTCTAGTGAGAGTTGGTCTTCCAGGCGTCTCACTGCAGCGCAGTAAAACCGCTTTGTTAGCTAAATGATAAGGACAACCTGTTTGGCCGTCTGCCAGGTGACGCACACTTCATCAAGCCTCACTTCTTAACAATTAGAGGCAGAGCATGTGTCGCGGCCTGTGGAGTCTCATGAAGAAGAAGAAGTGTGAAACGCTTCGAGTTAGCCCACATGTCGGCTGAGTTCACGCAGTTCGTGTGACGGTGCAAGGAGACGAGCAGCAGCGCGCTCCCCGGAGCGTCCCAGAATGCGGTCTGCACCCGCCTCCCCTCTCCTCCTTGATCGCTGCAGTTTGTCTCCGCTGCAGCACTGTTGCACCATGGAACACAAGAGGGGCGGGGTGCCTGGCGACATGAGTCACGTCAACATGCTTTCAGAGGAGGGGGGGTGCCTGAGTTTTAATACGTGTACACACAAACACAGATAGTGCACACTTGTCTCTAAAAAAGCTCCCTCTCATCCTAGCTCCCTCACATACTCTGTGCACTCACACAAGACCCCCCGTGGTGACTTTGGCAACCCCTTCCTCAGATCCAAATGCTTCCTCTGAAAAGCAGAACCGAAAAGCCCGCCACTGTCGTCTTCTGCCGAATTCTCGGAGGCGCGTTCCCCTTCCTGCCAGTTTGTTCGAGTCGGAATTAAAAAGACGGGGCTGACCTACATAGTGCTTTACTTTTGGAAAAAGTGAAGGAAAACTTGGTGAACTTGGGTTGAATACCGGATGACAGTGACGTCTTAACTTAAAAATGGAGGAAGTGAGGGAGGTATTTCACCCACGTGTAACGCTGCATTTTTTTTTTAACCTGCGGCTGATTCTCAGCAAAGAAAAACCGCAACGCGCATTCTTCAAAGCTGAGTAAAGAAATGTAACCTTCGTGCCATTCTAAAACCTCAGGGTCTGACTGCAACCATGAGAAAGCTTGGATTTTCAAAATACTCTCACTCTCACACACACACTGTTCTGTCTTGGGGATATAATGAGGGCACCTCTGTAGAAAGAGTTGTCAAATGGCGCGAGTAGAGCACCGCCAGGTGATCGAGGAGGAGTGTCATCACGGGTGACCAGGCGAAGCCTTTTCCCCCCTCACAACTAAACCGAGTACGGAAACAGGAGCAGTGAAACCAGAAGCTAATCCTTAAAGGATTCATTCTGCAGAAACTGTCTGTCGGTCGACCTCCAGACCTGTATTCATTTTTGTTCTGTGGAGGCCGTTCACACCGACAACTTCCTGTGGTTTTTATGGACCAATTACCAAGCCTGTTGCTCTCTTGCATAAATGCTCCCACGTACTTCAACCAATTCCAAACAGTCAACACACAGCCACATGGATTTGGGATGTTCGTTCGATACAAAACCTTGATACTGGAAGGGAACTACGCAAAGAGAAATGTCGATGGTGATGTATGAGTCCATTTTCGCTTAAAACATGGCATAAAACTTCTGACCCATCATACAAAACTTTGCAGACTCTCTGCGGACAAAATATAATTTTCATCTACGTCAATGAGAGCCGATTTCTGCACTTCAGACGATGTGGGAGGACTAAAGCAACAGGTTCTTGTCCTTGGCAAGAAAACCACAAGTCAGTACTGGCTAAGAAAAACGTAACATAACAAAGACGTGCATCTTTAATATTTAGTTTTTATATATGACTCTAGTCTAGCCCATAGTCCTAGAACACGCAAACAGAATAGACAGCCAACAATCAGTGATAAAATTAAACCAGTGTAGATAACTTACAAATCCTATTAGTCAGTTGATAGATGAGTTGGTGTTATTATTATCAAAATGTGGACCAAGCAATGCCTAAGTTAAACAGATAGGCATCACAAAGGCCAGTTCTGTTCAGGAGACTGTTAGACAATAGAGTGTCTTCAGTCAGGGGCTCCTTCAGATTTGCTGTAATACAGACTGCTTCAGGATATCCTTCCAGTCCGCATCCGTCAGCATCCACAACAACTCTTTGACGAAACTTGGATAAAATGAGCTACAACATTTACTTTCCATTTTGGATTAATAAATAATTTTGTGCCATTTATGAGCTACGTTATGTTGGGGTTTGTTCTAATATGCTAAATAATGTTCTTTGTCTTTCACTGCGTGGTGGTGAAAAAAATATAGCAAATAAAAATTGCAAAGAAAGAAAGACTTTCAAAGTCTGGACACTGTGGTGGATGATCCATGCAGATTGATGAGTTAAGCCGCGATTCATACATACTGAAGCAGGCAAGTGGATTTCTTATGAGCTAAACTCTGAGCTAACGTGACTCTGAGCTAAACCAGGGAAACCTTCCACAGGCTTCCTTTTGTTTCAGGTGATTATGCAAAGTTGGACATTTCTTCTTCGCCTCCCCCCCATTTCGAATCTGCATATCGGATACAACGTTACACAGTTATCACGTTGCGGTTTCTCACCGAAGGATGTCTTTGAGTGCCGCCTACCAAGTGAAGGCTGCAGTTCGCATAATGACGGGCAAATATCAGAAAAGGTCTCCCTGCTCTCTTTAACAGAGCGTTTCCCTTTTTTGCTTGTGAGCTGCAAATTAGAAGCAGCACAGCGCATAAATCCTCAGTGTCTCCACTTGTAGGCGACCCTTCTCTACAAGGCGGTCGCTTCTCTGAGTGCTTAAAGCCTTGGTTTTCCTCTTGCGGTTTTGAATGCCACAGAAACATCTTACACTCTTTTTGTGCCCTCTCGATTGTTCTCTTTGCATGAAAGTTGCTGTTTTCTAAGGCTGGATGATGTAAACACGTGTCAGAATTGCCTCTCTGAGCGACAAGGGGGTAAATACGTTCTTGTCTTCATGAGCAGTTGCATGTACACTGCAAAAACACAAAATCTTACCACATAATTTCAGGTTAGATTCTAGTGCAAATATCTCTGTACTCTTGAATTAAGACAAAACTAACTTATAAGTAACTTTCAGAAAGGAATAGGAGCTCTAGGCACAAATGCAGTATTATGCATTTGTGCCAAGTAACTTTTACCTTCAGTCATATATCAAACATGACTTAAAAGAAATTTGTGTCTGTTGGCGGTGCTAGGTCCATGCAGTAGTTTTACACACTATAATTGATGTAAAGCTAAAAAAAAATGTTGATTTTACATAACACTGCCCCTTTAATATTGATGAAAAAGTGTTAGTTATGAGTGAAATAATCTGCCAGTGTAACAAGACATTTTAATGTGTAATATGGGAAAAATATCTTGTTCCACTGGGAGATTATTTCACTTACAACTATCACTTTTTCATCAAGATTAAGGAATTACTGACTTAAAACAAGCTCCTATTTCTTACTGAAAAGTTGCTTGTAAGTCAGTTCGGTCTTATTTCAAGTTAACTAAGATATTTGCACTAGAAACTAGACCAGATATTCTTGGTAAGTCTTTGTGGTTTATGTGGTGTCTTTCACTCTGGTTTCCCATTTGCAGTCTATCTTGCCATGAATAGCTGATCTCCTCCTGTCTCTCCGTAGCGCTGTCGTCACTTTAGCTTCACACACTGTCGGGTAGATTTCACACAGCAACCAGTTCTGTAGGTTGGCTTGTTCTAGAGGTCAGTGTCTGTTATTTTTCTAATAGTGTCCTCTCTTTTTCTCTTCCACCTTCCCAATCCCATCCAAAACCCCGCCCCTCTTCCTCCTCCCCTCTCCCTTCTCTCTTCCTCCTCCTCCTCCTCTCCACCGACCTTCATTTTTAACGCATTAACCTTTTATTTTTCCCTCCTCTCCTTCCCTCCACCGCTCCTGTTTCGACTCCACTCTCTCATCCTCCATGCCACGCTTCCCGTTGTGTTTTTAATTTTTGTCATTTTTGTTTCTTTTTTTTAATATGTGTGTGTGCAATCAATGCATGCGGGCTTTTTACTGCCTGGCACGCAGACCCCATAGACCCCGATGTTGACTTGTACGAACTGTTCCATGCTCCATACACCCCAGCGCCCGACCCCAGTCCCATGATGCCTCCCGTGGGCGTGCAGGCCTCCGTGCTGAGCCACGACACCATCAAGGTGACGTGGGCCGACAACTCACTGCCCAAGAACCAGAAGATCACCGACAACCGCCACTACACCGTGCGATGGAAGACCAACATCCCCGCCAACACCAAAGTGAAGGTGAGAGACTTTGCCTTTCAGTTTTGTTCAGTTTTAAATCTTGTTTACTCAAGTTATAGCCCTGCTTTTGTTTATTTAAAGGGCAATTCACTCCAAGAAAATCTGAATTTGTTTCCTCTAAATAAAACATCACAGATATCTAGTACCTTCTGAATTCCTTATTTCGCTTTTACTTGTCGTGCTTTCTGACACTACTGAAGGTGTTGATGTGCAGGCAGTAATATCGCATGGTGGCATAGAGTGAAGTGATCTGTCTCTGGACCTCAGGGGAAACATAGGGCTGAAGTTTGTAACAGAGAACATAAACATCTGTCGTCATTTAAGCGTCGAAGCTGTAAAGCGGCAGACAGACGTTTCACTCGCTTTTTGTTTTATGTGCAATATGTAAAACTCCAAACTAATAATGCAGTGCACTTCCCTTTAAATAGTTTTGCACTAAAAAGAGAGTTCTATGTAAACTACATGATGTTGTCTCATCAGAAGCTATAAATGCAATATATAGTGTGATATGCAGTATCTATAATTTTGCAGTCTAGTTTCCCCCTCCACATTTATTACCGACGTTAATAAACATGCATAAGATGGCTTAGAATTAAGGCGTATCTTTTGTAGTTGTATGTAAAGCCGCAACTAACTTTTATTTTGGTAATTGATTATTCTATCAATTATTCTGATAAAATAAATTAGCCTATTTTGCAGATTTTACAGATTGTGTATGATATTAAAAAATATACTAAAAGATGCAAATAAACAAATAATTGATTTCCTTTTGAAATAAGAATGTAAGCATTTTATTACCTAAAACGGAATAACATAATATCCCCTTAGTGAAATTGAACCAGGTGAAGCTAACGTTATGCCACTAAAACATATTGGCTTAAACATATTTACAGGCAGAGGGGTTTTTTTTATTTTTTTATCTTAAATGCAAAATGTAGATTTACTTTGTATCAGCAAATTGTCTTTTCGTAGTCTGTATACTCTAGTCAGCTCAACTTGTTCATTAGTTAATGTCATTTAGCAAAGAGGTCATTGACTTTGCAAAAACTGTCCCATATTGAGCAGGCATGAGGCGACAGGAGAGGAACAGCTCCCTTTTGAACAGGGAGGAACCTCGAGCATTTGCTCCGATCTATACCGAGGGTGTTGGCAGAACAAGTGGGGACCTTAAAGTGATGGCTAACAGCATATAAAGAAATACATTTATAAACAAAACTGTTGTTGAGTCTTTGTGTTTTAGTTGTCCTTATTTTGTTGACAATTGATTATTTTTTCATAGAATTCAACCAGCATATTGCCACTATTACGTTGTGGATGGAAGCTGAAAGGGACAGAAACAGGAAAGGACACGTTTTCAGTAGTTTATCAGAAGATATTAAATAGCGGTAGAGGCCACTCACATGTCCAGATTATTGACTTTTGTGGACAGAAGCAGTTTGCAGCGTAGCTACGCTCAGCACGCTCCTTGTGGAGGAAAACGGACGATGCTAATTAGTAGTTGTAATCTCAGAAGGATTATTCCTATAATTTGAAAATCGGTTTGAACATTGTTTTCCTGACAGAAACAGCAGAACTATTAATATTTATCCCAAGCAGAGCCGCGGTTTGAATTTCATAGTTGTTTGTTCTTAGCCTGAGTAACGGCTAAGGATTTGTGCAAATTAGCTTTTAAATTTTCTTAAAAGTAAAATTCAAATTGCAGTTTTCTCAGTTTGGGGTTGTCACGTTTGCCTGCATCCTTCTGGTTTCGTGAATGTGTGTGGCAACAGTGGCCGAGCGAAGCTCAGATAAAGGGTTGCGTTTACTGATAAATTATTCAACAAGGACAAGACAAACAGAGGCAGAGAAAAAAAGAGAAGAGGGTGTAGATCTGACAACGCTTTCCCCATACCGCCAGCTCACGGGACGCACCACAATAAACGAACGCAAGCCGGAAAGCTGCACTGAGTCAGCTGACGGGCTTCAAACGCATGCTGCTCAACGTTAACGTAAAGAGATTCTTGATTTATTTATTGTTATTCTGAGGAAAACAGAGGGGGAAAATGCCATTTAAACACTGCGCGATAAACGGACCATAAAGTAAATCAACACAACTTCAGCGCGAACAGCTCGGTCTTTTGTTACAAGCGGATGCTCTAAAGTGGTCTGATTCACACAGCGTGACAATAATTAAAGAGCAGCTCAGGCTTATTATGTTTCTGTCCTGTTAATGAAATCAAATATATTAAGACCGCGCTGTGTTCTGGAAACGTTGTCCTGCGTCTCCTTGTATTTTTCTGGTGTTCTACAGACACAAACAACAGAAGCACTGTCACTTTAATGCCTCTCTTAGATCGAGTCTAACCAGACAGGCTTGTGCATTATTGAGGGAATGACTGCTCTTAAACTGGCTGCGTGCAGCTAAAGAACGGAGCGCTTTGCCAGCTTACCCCACTGCCCTCTGTTTGGCAGCCCCCCGGCGGAGAACTGCCGTGGCAACCGGCTCCTTTGGTTAACCCGATTCTCCCACTATTGCTTTATTTTTTCATGACGACCCAACTCAGTGGAGAGCAAGTAAAATGGTTGCATAAGTCAGCATTTAAGCATCTCCGCAAGGTGTGTTTATGGCTAAATGTTTCTTGGTGGTTGTAGAGCCCATTTGTTTTGTCTAGACTTCTTGCCCAGGTTTGAAATTCTTTTAGAGAGCCTGTTTGCGGTTCTGTTAAAGAGCACTTCAGTATGCGGAAAATTGTTTTCCTCGTCACCAGAGTGCAGTAAGCTGTGAGAAAACGGCAACCTGCAGTGTTTTTATTTGCTCAGACTTTTCAGACGTATTGTTTTTAGTAGGTGTGTAATGGTAAATGCAAATCAATTCAGGAGGTAGACACCAGGCCAATTTTTGTGCGTTTGGTGTGATTATCGAACACCTTCTAGCCCCTTCTCCATTGTGAAGTCTCACTCTAGCCGGTTAATGTCTGGTTCTGTTCCAGTCACGTTAGCAGTGTGTTCCCCAATGTGTGGGCATGAATATTGGTGGACCGTGAGCACAGAGGAGTCGTGGTTGACGCTCCAATGATGTCATTTTGTGCGAGTACTCTTGGGCGTTCAGTTTCTCCAAAACGTTTATGTGTTGCGCATTTCCCCAATCCAGTTGATGCTGGATGAGCTCTTCCGCTACAATTGATAAGAGATTTGGACCTCAAGGTTTGACTATTTTCGTCATCATGCTAACTTCTATGATTTCAAATTGGATAAGGTGACGGTGAAGATGACGTAAATCCACGGGCCAATCAATTAATACAGTCTGCTGGCAATCAAGTGGCTTGCGCGCAATACCTGGCTAGGTCGGCTTGTACCGCTCCTAAGGTGGTTCCAAAAAATTTTTTTGTCTACTCCTGTTGAACATTTTTCTTCCGTTTTCTAAATCCGATTATCTTAGAAATAAAGTTCTTCTTCATTCTAGGTTCATTTAACCTTTGGGAGACGAGAAGTCTTTTCGTAAACTGTTATTTTTAAAAAATTTTCTGGTTGTTTCTCATTTTTCATCTTTTCTGTCTTTCTAACTACATTATTTTTTTTTCTCGTGTTTCTCTTTGCTTGTTTACTCCTCCAGATGGCCAACAGCACAAGCCTGAGCCACGTAGTGACAGGCCTGAAGCCCAACACGCTTTACGAGTTCTCCGTCATGGTGACCAAGGGCCGCCGCGCCAGCACATGGAGCATGACCGCTCAAGGGACCACCTTTGAAACCAGTAAACACCTCCAGCACACGCGCGTGCACCCCTTCCCACAGAAACATTCGTCATGAGAGAATCATCAGTGACTGCAGAGTGACAAACCCCTGGCTGGTTGGGAATAACAGTGAACTTTTTGCAGCCCCGATGGAAAGAGGGGACACACCAGAAGATAAGTGATGGCAGCTCGGTACAATGTATTTATGAGCAGCTCTGCTGTTCAAATTAGGCAGCTTGCCTCAAATTTGGTAATTGGGGATAATTCTACCTGACTTCCTCAGAGGAAAGTAGGCATAACCACACATCAACCTCAAAATACACAATCAGACGAACACTGGGGAAAGAAAATAATAAAAATAAGAATTGTTGGGGGTTTTTTGTTGATGTTTATTCCAATATTCTTCTTGATTTGCAGACCCATGGCCATGTTTCTCCGTCTGAGGAGTCACAATCCAACACCTGCCTCAGTCTCTGCTTTTAGATGGAGAAAAAAAAACCTTTACTGGTTTTATTGGTCCTCTTCTGATCTCTGTCTTCAAACTATAGGGCATTCATCTTGTGAATATAGTTTCCCTTTAATTAGTTAATCCCAATGAATCAATGGTTTTAATATTACCTGTTACATCACAGAATGAAACTATGCTCACAGAGGGGCGGATGGTTAAAAGAACAATATAATTAGGGCAGTGTAACAGTCTGTGCAAATGTTCTTGGCTATATTTTTTTGTAACTAAACAATATAAATAAAGACATAGAGCACAGGCACATTGTTGCTTTCCTGTTTTTGTTGTTTTTTTAAGGAGTTAGATCATGGTATGTATTTTCAGTATTTTGAAGAGCTTTAAGCTTAGAGAGTAAATATAATCCATAACTCAACTTACTAAAATGTAAATGATGAAGATAATGAAAGGCACATGTTCCACTCTGACTCTAACAACTAGCATTAGGAGCCATTTAAAATATTTTACCTCTCAGGGGATAAAGTTTTAATCCTTATTTAGTCTTCTTGCCACTTTTTATATAAACACCCTTACTGTATTTTTGCACACTAAACAATAGTAAAAGATTTTTGTTAACACCTTCACGACACCGAACAGAACAAAGCAGGTACTTTAAGAGGCAAATGGAGAATTTAAACTGTTTTCTAAAAGTTTCTATTCCGTCCCAGGCAGGGGTTTGTCACATACATGAGCAAACAAATGGATCCTACAAGGTCCAACAATATGAGTCACAGCAACACAATTATTTTCTATCTGATGTTTCATTTTAAAAACAGGTTTAATTCCTTCTGTCTGTGCCTCAGTCCCCAGCTCCGCCCCAAAAGACGTGACAGTGGTGAGCAAAGAGAACAAGCCACGCACCATAATAGTCAACTGGCAGCCTCCCTCTGAAGCCAATGGGAAAATTACCGGTGAGCTTCAAACTGTCTTGTGGCTCTTGCATGTATCATAAAAGTATTTGGAGAATTTATGTCTGATATAAAGGTTTGATTTGAAAATGGTGCCAATTTTCCACTGCTGAGGGAGAAGCAAACTTCAAACTTTTCTTTTACGTCTTCTTTGTTTAAGCATTAAATGTCTATGTTAATCTGCCTAAATGTAACTTTTCAATGAGTTTTATTGCTCAGTTATCTTGAAATATAATTTACGCAGTATTAATTAAGAATGCACCGGTATAAAAATTTGGGCTGATATCAATATCCAATATTAATACTGTTGATATTTACCAATGTTATTTATGCTTTCCTACTTTTTCAACACAATGTAAAAGAAAAATGACCCCCAGTGCTAACATTGCTTTTCTGTTTTGGTTAAACATCCCATAATCCTTTGTTGCTTAACCTTAAAAATTCCACAATTTAAAATGGAAAGTGTTATTTAAATCTACATCCTAAGGAACACTAACCTTATTGAAATGAGTAATTGCAAAAGTTACTGACGTGAATGTCCACCATCTTGTGTGTCGAGTTGTAGAAAATGTTTAAAAGTTTTATGTTAATCAGTGCTAACAAAAGTTCCCATTCTGTATTTCAAGATGCAGTCTAACTCCGCCTGTCTTGTCCTCGCAGGTTACATTATCTACTACAGCACAGACGTCAACGCGGTGGTCCACGACTGGGTCATCGAGCCTGTGGTGGGGAACCGCCTCACACACCAGATCCAGGAGCTGACTCTGGACACGACGTACTACTTCAAGATCCAGGCCAGGAACTCCAAAGGAATGGGGCCCATGTCGGAGCCTGTTCAGTTCAGAACTCCCAAGAGTAAGTGTCCAAAATGTGCAGGAGAACGGTCCACAGATCGAAGTGGAAACATCAGCAAGGCTTACAAATTTTATTTATTTTATTTTTTTTGTTGTTGTTGTTGTTGTTGTACAGGAGGGCTCCTGTTATGATTTGCAATAAATAAATTATTCAGTTGTATTTCTTCCTTGGGTATATTGCAAACATAGACCACAGATAACGAGTCGTCCACTCAGCAGCTAATGAAAAGCACAAATTTTCCACCTGAGCAGCAAGATTTTATTGAAAAATTGCTTCTGGCCGACAGCCGCATCCAAAAATAAAAGAAATAAACAAATGCAATAAAATGCAGCGATGTTTGTGGTTGTAATGTGGGAAAATGTGAAAATCTTCATCAAGTTCAAATACTTTTACAAACCTACACAGGATTACAAATACTACACACCAACTGAGGCAGCTTTAGAACTTTACAGCTATTTCCTGTCAGCTTGCCCTATTAAATAATAATCCCTCTTCTTAGATGTTAAATTAAGATTGTGCACTGACTTATCTATATTCTTTACTTTTATTTGCTGTAGATTTTTTTTTTTTTTTTTTGCCAAAGTTGTGTTTATTTCTTCCTTATGAGTCATTCTCTTTGAAATCTGCTGCACAGCATAGATCATATTAAAACACTCAGGATGAATTGGGTTGGGGAGCCACACGCAGCGCATTTTGGTTTTAATTTCAGTTCAGGGCTGTTTTATTTTATTGCCATATTTTATTTTTTTATTTTTGTTTTGCAAAGCATTTTAAGTTTTGGAAATCAATCTGTGCTTTAATTGTGGGACGATTGAATCATTTCTGGATCGACGCTTTGCTCCTTTTATCAGCTCTGCTCTGTCTGTTCAGCAACTGTTTTTGGTTTTCTCACATGTTTTTCATTTCTCTAGATTTGCCCCTCTTCCTCCCCACAGTCCCCCATCTGCCCTCCCACCCCCGTATTTCTTTCTCCCTTGCCGCTCTTCTCAGCTAACTGTTTTTGTTTTGCGTTTTATTGTCTCTTCCTCTCTGCTCTCCTTTGGCCTGTTAAGCTGAGTCCTCTGACAAAATGGCTAATGACCAAGGTAAACTCCCTTTTCTCACTTTATCACTGCCAACCGCACCTCATGTGCTTCTCTTTCTAAGCATCTCCATCTTCTGGGCTGATGACAACTTGCAATGCATGACTGCCAGATTGTGTTTGTGCTCGTAGAGTTTGTAGACCGTGGAATTTGCACCAGAAGGCCTAGAGAATCTTATTTTCTTTCTCTCTGTTTGACTCAGCTTCAAATATCCCACCAAAGCCAGGACCTCCAGGCAACTCGTATCCAGTTGCCCCTCGAAATTCAGATGGTAAGTCCTTAATCCCACCTGCTGAGTAGTCTGTGATTGCCATTGGCTTTTAAAGCTAATTGGATGGCTAATTGGAAGGCCACTACCGCTTTTTCTCAAAGAATGACATTTACAGCAGAAAGAGACGGAGAAAGAGCAAAATAAATCACAGAAGCACCATTTCACTCAATCATGCACTAGCAGGAGAAATGTCTTGTCATCTTTTGCCAAAGACAGAAGAGAAACCTCTTAATCGGTACAATGTGTCACCATTCCATTGTTGTTTACGTTTTGTGAAGGACGAAGTTGCGCTCAGTGTCTTCTGAGGTTTTCGTGTCATTTTCTTCCGTAGTTCCTGGTGGCGTCCCACCACATGGAAGGGGTGGGTGAGAGGTTTTTTGATTGATTTGGGTTGCTTGACACATCACCGTGTGAAAGCAAACCGCACCAGTTGAAAATGTAAAACACGTCGCAGTATTAGTACCCCAATCGAACCGAGTCGACCGAACTATCAGGTGTGAAAATGGTGGTGCAGCTAAAAGCCCAGACCTCAGTCTGATTCAAATGTGGTAGTGGAGAGACCAGTAGAGCTTTTCAGACACCAAAATTCACATTAATATGAACAACCGATGAAGCCTTCAGGTTAACAGTGCTCAAGGTGCTCTTGTGCATGTGACTTAGCACTGCTAGTCTAATTCACTTTCTCTCCTCTCGAGGTAAAATAGGTCCTAAAAATGAGAATCTCATCGTGATCATCGTCAGCATAATCGCAGTGGGAGTCTTCACCACCATAGTGGTGGTAGTGGGAGCCTTACTGTGCACGCGGCGCAGCACCTCCCAGCAGAAAAAGTGAGCTCTTCACTAACTCATTTCATTCTGTTATTTGTTTCTTCGTCATCCTCTCTTCCGGTTGTCTTCTTTGCTTGTATAAACGAGGTGTTCGTGCCGTTTCCCCCTGCAGAAAGCGAGCGGCCTCGAAGTCATCAAACGGCTCCCATAAGTACAAGGGAAACTCCAAAGACCTGAAGCCGCCCGACCTTTGGATTCACCACGAGAGGCTGGAACTGAAACCCATAGACAAGTCGCCGGAACCCAACCCGGTCATGACTGAGACGCCCATCCCTCGCACCTCGCAGGACATCACCCCCGCCGACAGCGGCCTGGAGAGCAACCCCCACCTGCAGCAGAGGCGCAACTCCTACCGAGGTCAGGTTTGCCAACGCCCGTGAAAGGCAACACTTCTTAGTTAATGTTTTGGAAAAAACTGATCAAAACGAAATGTCACCCTTGCTGCCTGAGTGCACATTCATAATAACACCCAGCATAAGTTTGACTCTGCCTGGCAGACAGGAGGTGGCATTTCAAGAGATTGACCAAAAAAAAGTGAGTTCATTATTTGAGCTGGAAATTCAATAAAAACCTGCAGGTATGCTTCCAGGAGGCTGTCTGAAGGTTTATTGGACAATTTTTAGCGAAGGATGAGTTTTTCTCCTTTTTCTTTTGTCTGTGATTGGCATGCAAAACATTTCATGCTTTATCATGACATGGCTCACGACGCTCATTACACATCATAATGCCGCGAGCCCTCGGGATTGCCACGATTTCCTTCAAGTGCAGGCGACAATCAGAGTTGACATTTGGAAATATCACACAGCAATGCAAAGCGGATTAGAGTAATGAGGGATCATTAACCAGAAACACCCAACGTCAGAATAGCAACTGATCTGATTGGCTCATTTCCACCGTACCTTTTAGGCCACGAATCAGACGACAGCATGTCCACACTTGCAGGCCGCCGGGTGATGAGGCCTAAAATGATGATGCCTTTTGACGCTCAGCCGCCCCAGCGTAAGTGTGTGTGTGTGAACGTGTCACAGCAACTCAGTAGTAATTATGGGCAAAAAAATTAACTCAAAATCTCTCAAAAGCAACAGATTCATCTATTCCATGCTTCTATGATTAGTTTTTTTTGTGAATTTGTCTACCTCCTGAGTGACGAACCCCAGAGCACTTATCGCAGGAATCTGCATGCATGAATCGTCATCGTTCATTAAGCATCTCTCATCTTGTTTGTTTGTGTGTATCCACGTCCATTTCCATTCACAGCCGTGATTAGTGCTCACCCCATCCATTCCCTCGATAACCATCATCACCATTATCACATGGGCAGCCTGGTATCACCGACACGCACCTACCTCTACCATCAAGGCAGTGGGTACCCTCGCCCGCACGCCTGCGCCTCCCCCATCTCCCACCTAGAGAGGGTGGACTCTTCAGGTGAGACTCTGCCCCCTGCTGGATAGCCCGAGAAAGCCGCATGAGGGCAGGCCACTTTCACTTATTGAACATTTGATTATTCGTCTGCGGGCAGCTGCCGCCATCTTGTTACGTTTGTAATTCATCTCTACTGTCTTGTAGATTTTCTCTAGTTATTCAAATAATGATGGGATTAAAATGCCAAAGCTAATTTCCTTTTACTTTTTTGTCTTGCTGTTGCAATAGAGGAGCCTGGACCCAAGCAGTTGATTACAGAATGAGGATTGTTCTTAATGTTTTCATATATTGCTACTCTTTCCTGTCACCGTCATCTTCTCATTTTAATTAAGTCCCTGGTTGTGTATAATGTGGAGTTTGAGATGATACATCTAAATTGCTAATTTTGCCAAAAAATCTGAACCATTAATGTAAATTGCGCCCAAGACAAGCAAAACGGTAATTTATTCAGATTATGGAAGCTGAAACAAATGAGCCAGTGGGTTTAAAATGTTATCTTTAGGGGGCGTGCTGTGGTGGCGTAGGGGATAGCGCGACCCACATTTGGAGGCCTTGAGTCCTCGACGCTGCTGTCGTGGGTTCGACTCCCAGACCCAACGGCATTTGCCGCATGTCTTCCCCCTCTCCTTACTCCCTTCCTGTCAGCCTACTGTCTAATAAGGGACACTAGAGCCCACAAAAAGCCCCCTGGTGGGGAAAAAAAAACAAATGTTATCTTTAGTACTTAGTTCTCAAGTTCGATGACACCCTGGAGAACTATTTAAATTAATTTCCCTGAGTTTTCCATCCTCATCTCTCTTGCACAGTTCTTTCACCTAACAGTCAGGAAGGTCGCGTGAAAGATGTTTTAAATCCTGCACTTCCACCACTTCCTCTGCCTCTCCTCCAGAATCTGTGAGGAACACGCCGAGTTCGGAGCCCCTCCCTCCGCCTACCGCCTCCTCCCAGGTCTCCTGCCCCTCCGAGATCATGGCTGACCCAGAGGGCAGCTACCACGGCTCCACCACCACCGAGGAAGAGCCCAGCTACTCCAGCAACCTGCCGCCACACCGGCCAGCCCACCCGCACGCCCACGCGCACCCCCTCAAGAGCTTTGCCGTGCCGGCGATCCCGGTCTCCGGCCATCCGTCATACGAGTCCCCCGCCCTGCCCAGTACGCCTCTGCTCGCTCAGACCGGTGAGCACTCACCTCAGACATACCCAGAGTCTGTTTACCACCTGTGTGAGTTGTTTTATAGCCTTCATTTACAAGCTTAAAATGTTTTATTCTGTTAAATCTATCTTGTAACGTTAAGTTTTATATTTATGACCAAGTTAATGTTCGTCCTTCAAATTTCTTGCGTTCCTGTTTGATCCACATTCACTCTAATCCAGAATAATTACGCTCATTTGTTCAGCAGTCTTTCAAAACTGTTTTCTATATATCCACCTTTAAGTAAAATCCCCTCCAAGCTGTTGTCTTTCTGAAGTCACCTATTTACTAAATAATCCACTTGTGTGTAACTCTACTACTCTGCAAAGGCCTCAGAGGTTTTCTTAGTCAAAAAACACAACAGACAGCTCATAAATAGGACTAAGTGGAAATTTAAAGCAGCTTTTAAAACAATACCCCAAGCTTTGAAGTTCTAACATAGCCCTGCTTAACCCATCATGACAAAATGGTAAGAGCATGCTACAACTGCAAACCTAGCAATAAAGTCCACTCAGTCTGACTGAAATGACCTTAAAGCACTTTTAAGAGGAGAGTTTTCAGGGAAACAAGAAAAAAAAGAACATTTCTGAGATTGAAATGTCAAAGATTTTCTAGAAAAAACTCAGAAATTTCCAGAGTTTTTCTAGAAAATGTTTGACTTTTCAACCTGAGAAAAGTCCTTGTTTTTTCTATCCACAATTGCCCTAATAAGCCATTGTACTACTTTGTGTTGGTCTGTCAACCCCCCACCCCGCAAAAAACCCATAACATTTTGAGGTTGTGGCGTAGTGAAATGTGTACAGGCAGAGTTATGAATACTGCCAGCTTTAACTAAAAGTCTTTACAAACCTCTTCCTCCCCTAGGGCCTCCCACTCACCCTCACGTTGTAAAAACAGCCTCCATTGGAACACTAGGAAGAACACGCACTCCAATGATCGTAACGGTGCCCAACGCCCCCGACGTACCAGAGACGAGCAAAATGCTGGAGGATGTAGACAGCGTGAGTATACTGCCTCGCGATGGCCTTTGGTAGCATTGCAGTGATGATGATGGTAAATGTCCATGAATGTTCTCTGCCCTGTCTTTATAAAAAAGAAATCACATCACACTCCAAATTCCATGTGCATTTTTTTTCTCTAGGCTCTGGGTTAGAAACATTGCTTTCAGCTGGACTTGTTGTAACCACATTTTCTGTTTTTGCTCTTCCCCTCATCTTGTTTCTTCCAACTTTAACCTCGTTTTAATTTCTCGGCTGCTTTCAAAACATAAATGATTCGTTCTAACGACTGCTCATAACGAAACCCATAACCGGAATGACGGGGGGCTTTTTGTGTGCGTATGCATGTGTGTGTTTACCATCTGGGCTTTTACCTCCATTTTACTCTCATTTGATTGGCTGTCGCTCCCTTTTGGTTGTTCATGTTTTGCTTTCGTCTTGCTTCAGTCTCATTGACCAGTCTCCCAGCTCGCCTCACCCCCTCCCATCCCACTCCTTCCTGTCGGCCTCTGATGGATCCCCTGACTGACCTCCTCTCCCTCCTTTCCTCTTCTTCTTTCCTCTCTTCCTTCCCCCACTCCCAGGTGCTTGCCTCCCTGCCCCCCTGCCCCTCCCCGGCCCCTCGCAGTAACCCTATTCCTCTCCCTCAGAGCTACGAGCCCGACGAGCTGACCGAGGAGATGGCGCACCTCGAGGGCCTGATGAAAGACCTGAACGCCATCACGACAGCGCCATGACCACGCACTCGCTCGCTCGCTCGCTCAGAGAGACGCACTCGCACACACTCCAGCACACATACACACACACACACACTCACACGCACGCGTATGCAGAAATAAGCCACATGACTTTCACAAGCAAAACACATCCAGAGGCCACGTGGACACAAACCCGGCCTCCTGCTGCCCCCGACAGAGACAACGGAACCTCCAGACTGAAACGTAGGAACTGCTTCTTCTTCTTCTTCTTCTTCAGTCTCAGACAGGAGATTGCCACGACGAGGAGGAGGAGGATAAATCGAGACGCTTCATGTTGATATGAAGAACAAACCTCAGAGACGATGAACTTTTTGGTTGCTTTCAGCCGAACGATTGTGAATCTCACCTTTTTTTGTTTTTGCTCGCTGGTCGACTCGGCATGAAGTGAAGAGGAGGAAAGATCATAAACATGCTGGGGAGGGGGTTTTATTGATGCCGGCGCTCGCACAGCGCCGACTACAACACGGTGTTTGATCAGTGTTTACTTTGTGCGTTTTGTATATCTATTGGGCCGTTTCAGTGAAGTGAGCATTGGATGTCAGCTCTTCCCCTTTACTATTTTTTTTTACTTTTTTTAAAATTCTTTTTACAAACCCACAATATTTTATGTCCGTTTTCCGTTTTACCCTCTTGTGTCATATATTGTGCCATGACTTTTTATTTCCAATGTTATTTTATTTCTTACATGCGTATCCTTATGAATATGTACATACATGTTGTTTTTGAACTGCCTCATTCTTTCTTTAATATTGTTTCATTATTATTTTATTATTATTATTATTATTACTTGTGATTTAAATTGAGTCCTGAAGCTCAGTTTTCATATCAGTGGAGGAGTGAAGCCTGACGGGTTTCTACAGATTCCCGTTTCCCCTGGCGTCACGTTGTCCACTTCGTACACTAAATCGCTCTTCGGTCTTTCCTGTTTGTTGTGGGAGCTCCGTTTTTAAAAGCCTTACCAACGTGTTTGTACGTCGGACCGCGGAGAAGACTCGCCGTCGACTTTTCATTCTGTGGCAGCTTCTCGCAGGTCAGGGTTACCTCGGACTCAGGGCGCTGACCCCACCACCCGCCACTCAACAGCTCTCCGAAAAAGAAAGCATCAATCAATCGATCGATCGAACAGCATCAGATGAGAAGTTATCTTTTTATACAACGAGTTTGGTCGTATGTGTGTGTTTTTCAAAAAAAGAAACAAACAAAAAACAAAACAATCTTTGATTTTTGGACATTTCGTCTGCTGAAACACTCGGGCATTTCCTTGCTGCAAAGTCTTTTTAATTTTCTTTTGTTTGGGTTTCTTTTCCTTCTCCTTTTCATCGAATGCCACATGCGCGTTGTGGTTCTGTTACAGACGTTATAGGATGCAATGATGACCTTTTGAAAGGGACTCCCGGATTTTTTTTTTTTATATATATATATATATATATATGGTAGGTTTTGTACGAAGAAAAATAAAAAGAAGATTGTTCCGAACACAAATCTGCTGTAAAAGAAAAAAAAAAGAGAGAAAGAAAAAAGGTCCATCTCAGAGACTAGTTTTTCATTACCGTCTTACCCAAAGAAATTTTGTCATTTGCAATCATAGTAATTTCCTCTACTTTTGTGAATACCATGTTTTGCATAAATGTGCATCGTCATGAATGTCAGTATAACTGTAAGAGATTTTAACTTTGGAGACAAACAAGGAACACGTTTCGAAGGAAACTGGGAGAAAAAGGAACCGGACTCCAATTGGGAAACGATCTGTTGAGTTGTAAAACAGTTGAACCTGTATTGCACTTTTTCACAATTTTTGGAAAGTAAATTTCTTACATATCTTGTGTTTTGAATATCAGAAGCTGTTTGTGTAACGTAGTGTCCTAGGTAAGCAGCAGGCAGCTTGTCTTTTTTTTTTTTAATATTTTATTTTACTTTTTTTTTTTGCTTCAGAGATGATATGAAATGAGCGACTGAGTTGTTTCACTTGGCGGCTCGTGATGAGGAATTCTGTTGTTCTGCTTGTTTGTGTACAGAGCTTTCTTTGCTTTCTGTAGAAGAAGAAGAAAAAAAAATCTGTGGCTTTTTAAAAAAAAATGTTGAAAAATGTTTGGACAAAAATATGTTTTTTTATTGGTGCTCCTATACATTGTGTATACAAGCTATTAAGAATACTAACAAAGTAAACGTCTCTGCTGGTCTTTCTTTTCGTCAGAAATGATTGGAAAACTGATGTGGCGTTTAGCGTTCTCTGAAATGTGAAACACTAAGGCATAAGTAGGTTAACAGGGAGCTCATATAGCTGCAAATGCACCTTATTAATCTAGAATATCAAAAGGTTTATTTCAGTTATTCAAATTAATAGTGAAACTTGTGTATAGATTTATTGCTCGGTTGTGGCATCAACATGCCGTAACCATTAAAACGTAAAATTGTGAGCCGTATCCAAGCTTTGCGTGGAATTCATCTATAAAATGAGTTGCTCTTTTAAATTGAATTATTGAAGCAGACAAATGGTGTTCTTACAAATATGTGCATGTGATCAAAGTACAGTCATATTGAAAAGGTTTTAGTATGGTGAAAACATATAAAGCCAATTTACAACACTTATTCTTTAGATGTTCTTTACTAAGAAAAAAAAAGTTGATTCAATCCAATCATTCACACCAATGTCAAGCCAAGTACATACAACTGATCTTAGTCCTCAAACATTGCGGTCCAGTTTACTATACAAATTCAATATAAAACTTTTCATCCAAATACTCAGCAAACAGTTATTGACTTGCAGGATTCGTTCCTCCTGGATGAGCATGTAGCGACAGCAGAAAGGAAAATCCCCCTTTAACAGGAAGAAACCTGCAGCTAGAACCTGGCTCAGAATGAGCGGCCATCTGCCACAACCGACTGGGTGTTTGAGAAGACAACAGACACACAATAACCTGTATGTGCAGCAAACAATAGCTTTGTCTAGGACGTTTGCTTGTTCTCCGAAACAGTTGAATGTCCTCTCCCTCGTGAAGTGTTGTGATAGTAGCATTTCCAGCATAAGAGGGTGAGAAGAGGAACACATGGATGAGTTGCCATGATCTTGCTGAGCCATCTTCCTTTACTCCTAGAAATATTCTTCAAAACATGGGCGGTTCACTGTGTAACTGTCTTTATTGCTTGAGATAATCTGAGCTATTTTTGGATAATATATTAAATAGGTGGATTGCCAAGACAGAACCTTTGGTAATCCCACATTTGTTTTTTTTAAACTCGGATGAAAAATTACCTCTTGACACTAGGAAGTCCATATTTTTTAGATAAGACTTGAACTGCAGTGCTAGTAGTGCTCAACCCAGCTCTCCAGTCATTTCAATATATATCATGATCAACAGAGTTGAATGCTGCACTGAAGTCCGTTATCAGCACTGTGGTTCCCATATTTATGTGGTTGTCACTGAACACTTTGACAAGGCAGTCTCAATACTGTGGTGAGCATGAAAACCAGACTGCAAGACCTCAGAGATTGGTCATTGTTAAGAAGTAGGGGTACAGGGAAGGCAGTGGCGCAGTGAGTAAAGAACCCATGTAAAGAGGCCTCAGTCCTCGAGTCGTCTGTCACGGGTCCTGGCCCATTGGCCTATCAATGAACAGTGAAATAAAGGCCGCTAGAGCCAAAAAAATCCACTGTCCTGTCGCACACAGGACAGACATGCACACCTATACTTTCAATTAACCAATGACAGTTATGGTCCTGGACTGTGGGAGGAAGTCAGAAAACCAACATGCAAACTGCAGAAAGACGCCAAGCCCAGATTCAAACCCAGAACCACCTTCTACCAACTACTTCGCCACACAACCTCCAGGTAGATCATGTTTCTGTCTTCTTTTCTTATTTAAATTTTTTGAAGACCATAAAACTGGTATTTTTATTGCACACACAACCGCATGCAGATGCCACAACACCTGTAAACTCGAGACACACCAAATACATCAAAGCTGATTATTTTCTCTTCACCCTGAATGAAAAGGTGCAGAAAACTAACAGAACAATTGTCATAACTTTTAATTCTACATGTATATTATAAACTGCCTTTTAAACTTGATTCATTAAAAGGACCAATAGAACCAAATGGCGTTAGTGTAATACACATTGGGGACCAGCAGGTGTCACTGCAGCCGCCCTCCTTCCTGATTCCCTCACTTCCGCCCCGGGTCGCTCTCGCTGACAACACAGACTATGGCGTCCAGCGCGGACCGAAATCCTCCTCCTTTCCCCGCGTCGGAGGAGCCAGAGCCCGAACTGTCCGACATGGCAGACGGAGACAGCGACGAGGGAGAGGACATTTTTGTCAGCAACGTACGTCTCTAGTCTTGTCACGTCCGACGCGTTTCGGCGTGTCTGCATTGTTCTGTGACAGAGAGGATGGGAGAGTTAGCCTCTTTATCTGATCTGACCTGCTCAGAAAAAGAACTGAAAACCCCAAATAGTTCTAACAAATATCACATTTACGGTAAAATTAGCAAAGCTAGCTCAGATATTTTGATGGTGTTATTTTTTATTACACAACTAAACAATGTAAGGTAGATTATTATTATTTTTTTTTTTACCATTTCTCCAGCTTTTTTCCCCTGTAGTGATGTTAGTTTTCAGTTCATTTTAAGGCCTTCTTGTTTTACCACCCAGGTGAATATTTCGCCATTTTTCTTGCTTCTCTTAATTTGTTTCTCTGCTACTCTTTTGCCCAGCCTCTTGCTTTTTATCGCCTGTTTATTTCTGTGGCAAATGCCAGCAGACTGATGAATACCCTCTGCCATGTTGTTGGTGTGTTTCTAAGTCAAGCTTCCTGTCTGCAGAGCCACCCGCCGTCTGTCAGTCGCGGAGTTTCTCAGCCCGCAGATCTGTTCAGTGAGGAGGCCACCGCTGCCAAACCCAACGGGGTTCACTCCGATGACGACGACCTGTTTGCAGGTGAACAAATCCAAAAAAGTTGACACTGTTGTTTTGAGACAGTTTCCAGGCAATATGTCGATAAAAATTGCTTTCTCAAAGACCAACAAGCTTTAATTTGGATAAGAACTCTTCATTTTTTTTTTACTTGAAGGTATGTTTAAATGTCCCAAAAAACCCGCAATGTCCGAAAGTAATGAATAAAACAGAAAAAAAAAAAAAAAAAAAAAACGAGCACAACCCAATCAATGAAATGGATTGGGATGTTTCCTTTAATTGCTCTTCAGAAATATTAATTATTGGGATGGAAATTATGGAGGATATTTTAACTCATCATGCGATTAATTGATAAATTGCTTATTGGAACAGGCTTAGTCAGCCATGTTGGATTTTGAGGTCTAGGTTGGTGAGAAAACCTTTTCCTGTGTATTCCACCATATTTATTTATTTTTTTTGTGGAAATTTCTTTCAACCAATTATGCGCTGTTAATTGATATAAGTGGTTTATCATTATTTTTTTTATCATTATATCTTAGTATAAAGCTGAAAAACTCTGTGCCCCGTAACAATACTCTTTTACTTTGTCTGTCAAGACACTGGTCATGTTTCCTGATGTAGCCATTTAAGTTACTTTTAAAATAGATAGCATGAAATTCACTGCGGACAGAAAAGAGTCAGCTACTTAAAAAAAAAAAAAAGCGACAATAATTGCAAATAATGGACATTAATTCATCAATTGTGGTAAAAGTAATTTCTTTGATCACTCTTATTTTGATGTTAAATTCTGTCCAGTTCAGTTTGATTGTCGTACAGTACTCTGTTAGATTTAGTTGTAAAGAATTTGTTGCTCATCCATAACCCAATCAAAAGTTTTTTCTTTTGTCGCCAGAAGCACAAGCAGATTTAAGCTCCGATCCGTCCGCCGACTCTACTCGTAAGGATCTGTCCTCCTCCGGCCCGCTGTCGGCTCGGAGTCCTGCAGCTCTGCAGCCCACCTCTTTGGAGCAGGTACAGCCCTTAACCAAGCTTCTCAGAAACCCGCAAACCCCTGGAAGAAACCGTCACCTCCGACTGCCTGTGCCTTATCTGCCATGTTATGTTTCTGTTTAAAGCCAAATATTGAAACTGTTTTGGTTTCCGATTTTGTATAAATGTTGTCTTGCGCGTTGCAGCTGGAAGAAGAAGAAGAGGAGGATAGTTTCGATGTGGATGTTGCTGTAACTAACCCAGAGAAAGTTGGTCAGTTAAGGTTTTTTCTTTTTCTTTTTTTTTTAAGATCACCACGATCCATTTCTGAAAGAGTTTGTATTTTTTCTAGACTTTACATAACAGTCTGAAAGTGTAATCTTTTTTTCCCTATTCCTAGGAGATGGAATGAATGCATATGTGGCCTACAAAGTATCCACCAGGGTGTGTATTTTAAGGTTCTGATGTTTAACTCTGTGTGTGAAGTGTCACATGGCCACTCACCATCTTTTCCTCGTGTTCTCCTCCAGACGTTTTTGCCCATGTTCAAAAGTAAAGCCTTCACTGCCAGGAGGCGTTTCAGTGACTTCTTAGGCCTTTATGAAAAACTCTCAGCCAAACAGTCTCTCCACGGTTGCATCATACCACCTCCACCTGAGAAAAGCGTTGTAGGTGAGCAACTGTGATTCATACATGTATATACAGGCAAAGTCTTTTTCACATTTCGTCCCATCACAACCACTAGCTTCAATGTGTTTTATTTGACTGTGACGTGATGAGCCAGCACAGAGTAGTGCATCATTCTGCAGTGGAAAGGATTTTTAAAAGAAAGCTGTAAGAAGTCTCTTTTGTGCAGATGAATAAAATCTTTTCAAGATGTTTAAAAATTATTCTTTTTAATTTTCCATTTTTTTGCTCCCATGTTATTTTTGTTGCAAATAGAACCAGAAACATCCAGAAGTTTTTACTCTGAATTTCTCGTTATAACGAGGAGTTTTATATCTTGTTAAAACAAAAAGTTTTCTCGTTTTAACTTCATGAAAAATGTTGTTTTGACTTTTTTTATTAATATTATTTGCAAAGGACTTAACTTTTGTTCTAACTCTGCTTTGGATCAACAGGAATGACAAAAGTGAAGGTGGGCATGGATGACCCATCGTCTGTGGAGTTTGTGGAAAAGAGAAGAGCTGCTCTGGAGAGGTCAACATCCACTCATGCTTTTTGTTTTTGTACAGTTTTAATTAAAATACTTTCTACTGCACAAATTATTTCTGTTTTTATTTACAGGTATATTTACGTTTTCTTCCTAGGCTTAGGTTTAGCTGTTTTTATGTCAACTCATCTCTACTTTCTGTGTAGGTATCTTCAGAGAATAGTGTCTCACCCGCTGCTACTACAAGATCCTGATGTCCGTGAATTCTTAGAAAGAGACGATGTAAGTTTTTCAGTCAACATTACCTGCAGTGCTTTTATTAACATCCTGTTTGGGAAATGCAGTGTCATCGTAATCCAGTGAGCATATCTTCATGCTAAATATTTTCTGAGTGTCTAGTTTGAGGATATAACTGCTGAAAAAAAAAATCTGACAATATGGCCACGAAACAGGATCAGAATTCCTATTATTTTCTCCTCCACCACAGTGGAAGCGCATCGCTTCATTTCCTGGTGATTATACACCAGGCACTACCTAAGCTCATTAGAGCTGCAGGTAATGGCCATGTCTTCCTACTGTAAAAATATTTTAACAGATGAACATGCTATAGAAGACTCAGAGTGGTTGTAGTTCAGATCTATGATTTGTATTTGAATGAAACAGCAGCTCTGATGCTAGCAGTAGCAGCAGGAAGAGTGACCCTCTGAGTCACCAGACTTTACTTACATTAGCAGCACTGCAGGCAAAAGAGACTAAGGGTGCAGAGTAATGTATATCCAGGAGGACACAAGTGTTCAGGCTAGGGCAATGGAAAGACGTCTATTCTTTAAAATGATTTATTACCGAGTTAATAAACCTGCATCTATTTTCAGCTGCCCAGAGCGGTAAACACTCAGGCGCTCAGTGGAGCCGGTTTCCTGAAAATGATCACCAAGGCGTCCGACGCTGTCAGCAAGATGACCATCAAGATGAACGAGTCCGACACCGTAAGAGGAGCCAGCATGAAGCGTCTTCCCATCTGTCACGCTGAGTGATGCTTCAAAAGAATTTCAAATTTGTGTCTGCAAGAAATTTGTGTCTCGCAGTAGGTTATGGAAAATCTACTGCTTGCTGGGAAATATCATTTAATGGACATAGCCAACAAGTGCTCTAAATTCAGCTTTTTACACTGCATGCAATCTGGGACAGGAAATATAACATCGCACATATCTCTGAACACACCTTTCCCATTTGACCCATCTAGTGGCAGCATCATGCTGTGGAAATTAAGGCTGAACCGACGAGTCGATTTTTGACGTAATCATCAGCTAATTTGGTATTCTATTAATCATTGCATTAGCTGGCAAATGCAAACTCAAAAAAAAAAAAACATTTGTTGGGGAGAAAAAAAAATGTTCAGAGCAGAAATAAAACCAAAACTGTACAAAATATATGTGCATTTTTCATTTAAGATGAAACGATTACCTTTGTCTGTAAATATGTTTACCCAAAACTCCCCAAGTGACATAGTTTAAGCTTCACCTGGTTCAAATTCACTAAAGGAAAACCATAGTATTGCATTTTAGGCAATAAAATGTTTTTCTTGCCCATAAAAGGAATGTAATTTTTTATTTGACTCTTAATGTACATCTAATATTGCAGAATAGTATGCAGATTTTTTCAATCTGATTGTCGGAATAATTGATACAAAATTGATTTGACTAAAATAGTCATTAGTTGCAGTTACTGCTCCTAATGCAGGACGATTTAAATGATAAAAATTATGTTGCCTTCTGCACTGTAGCAGCTCCATTGTGCCATAAACAGTGTGTGTTTGGTTTAATCTATAGTTTATGTTTGTGTGTGTGTCTCAGTGGTTTGAGGACAAGTTCCAGGAGGTGGACATGGAGGAACAGCAGCTGAGGAAGCTTCACGCTGTCGTTGATTCTCTGGTGAATCACAGAAAAGGTGAGCTGATGAAACGACTTCCTGCTGACGAAGGGGCAAAAGAAGCAGCACAGAACATCATATTCAACCAAAACAAAACGGCTTGAAGACGTTTTCTGCCCTTCCTCCCTTCTTAATGCCAGAGCTGTGCATGAACACAGCTGTGTTTGCCAAAAGCATGGCCATGCTGGGAAACTCCGAGGATAACACGGCCCTGTCGCGGGCCCTTTCCCAGCTGGCTGAGGTGGAGGACAAGATGGAGCAGCTGCACCAGGAGCAGGCAGGAAGCGACTTCTTCATCTTTGCCGAGCTGCTCGCCGATTACATACGCTTACTTGGCGCCGTGCGGGTACGGTTGCAGCTTTATATACCAATAAAAACACAGCCGAATAAAAGTGTGAGCTTTCACTTTAAAGGCATTGTTGTTCAGCCGAGTTTGAACAACCGACTGATTAATTGGCGTATATCTACTTGTGTGTCATATCTCATCTGGAATTATTATTTTTTTTTTTGCAGGGCTGCTTTGACCAGCGTGTGCGGGCGTGGCAGCGATGGCAGGAGGCTCAGAGCACGCTGCAGAAGAAGAGAGAAGCCGAAGCCAAGCTGCTGTGGGCTAACAAACCCGACAAGCTGCAGCAGGCGAAGGAAGAGATCGCCGAGGTAACGGCGCCGATCCTACGGCAGCAAAAATGATCACATTGCATCACCTGGGGGAGTCTTAACTGTTACTTAACAGCAACAGGCATTCAGCGTTCAAACAATCGAATGTGTCGTTTAGCTGAAAGCTAAAAGCGTAAACTCCAAACGATGAAATTTCTTACAGTTCCCATTAATCTACCTTTTGGTTATAAAAATAAAATCGGTAAAAAGATTTTGTTAAACAAATCCAATTTACAATTTTAGTCCTTTAAAAAAAATGAACAACGAATTCAAAGTTGGGGAGGGAGAGTTGGAAAACACACTTGCCTGACCTTACTCTGAAATATGGAAACCCAAAGAAAACCCAGATTTTTCCAAAAGTGAAATCTTGGAAAAACCGAGAACTGGATAAATCGATTTTTATCGCCCTGTCCTAATTTATTGTAATTTGTTGAGTACAGAATCTGGGCACTGTTCTCTGGCTCTTGAATCATCAGGGGTCAGTATGAGAGTCTTATGGAATGACAATGAAGGAAAATACTATGGCATTGTTATTTACACAAGGACAAATTGCGTTTATTTAAACCGTAAAATGAAATGTGCTGCATTCCAACAACTGAAGAAAAACAAACATATTTATTATTAAATTTATAACAGATTTCTCATATATTCATGATTAAATATGTAGGTTTAGATATAACTATATCATATGATGTAGTTTCCCCATTTTCTTTATTTGTTCAGTGGGAAGCGAAGGTCACTCAGTATGAGAGAGACTTCGACAGGATTGGGATGACCGTGCGGAAGGAGGTTCTCAGATTCGAGGTACGTTGTACAGTTTTTCCATCTCACTGCAACTTTTAACTTTTTTTTTTTTTGCCCTTCGTCTGCATTATCCAAAAGATGTTTATTTCTTGTGTTTTCCTCAGCTTTGCAAAGATACTAGCCATCTTCTGTGATTATCCTCTTGACCCAATTTCTGCTATGTTGTCATGAAAAGATTGGCAATAGTGACTATTTGTAAAATATCATCAAGTGAGCAGAAAATTACTGCATCTCCCTTTTTATTATTATTATTATTGAATTTGTTTATTTTTATTGCCAAAGATCTTAAGACATGACGAGAATCCTCTCATTGCAGAAAGAAAAGGCAAAGGACTTCAAGAGTCAGATAATCAAGTATTTAGAGGCGATGCTGCAGTCTCAACAACGGGTAATTATCACACCAAATGAAGTGTTGTATCAGGCATCTATGGTTTCCATTAAGTGCTCTTTTCTATTTCAGTTACTGAAAAAACTAAAATTTATTCATTGCTTTTATTTACCATGCTAAGAGCAACTGGCAACATTTTCCTGTGACACATTTGGGTGTCTTAATGTCTTTAGCAGAACATCGTAATGACCACCTACAATATTTTCCCCTTGTCTTAAATATACAAGAACATGTACTACTAAAATACAGGGTGTAATTGCATAGAGCTTATAAAATTAGTTAAAATGTATTATAGTCCAACCATTTCTTAATATTGGTAATGCAACCACAATAAATGTGTAATAAACTGTGCAGAGTGAATCTAAGGAGGTTGAGCAACGAGCTATCCTTTCCGTATGATCTAACCTTGTGAAATATTATGTAAGAATATTGAACTCCTAATTTGAAATGTTTAATAAAAAACAAATTTGTGTGCAACTTTCTTCGAGGTAACAGTACAGTTAGTGTGCATATTTCACTGTAACCATCAAAGTTAAAAAGCTTTTAAGCGATTGGTCACGCCATATTTTAACAGTTTTTATTTGTCTCGCTCTGATTTCATTACAGCTCATAAAGTTCTGGGAGGCATTCCTGCCTGAAGCGAAGGCGATAGCTTAATGAAGTGGATTTTCCTTTTTTTTTTTTTTTTTCTTAAAAGAAAACCCCAACTGCCTTTTTGAACACTCTTACCTCTTTACCAGAAGTTGAGAGAGAGAGAGGAATGTTTTTGAAACACAGAAGGAACTTCCGTCCGTTTTTTCTCTTTGTCTTTTTAATTCAAATGAATTCTTCTGTACAGACGTTTGATATAATAAGCTGCCACACATACCTACTATGTCTTTGACAACATTTTGTGTTTGGGGGTTGTGTGTCGGGGGCAGGAGGGTTTGTTTAAAGGGTGACAGGCAAGATTCAAGCCTGACATGAACTTGCCTGAATTGCGTGCGGGACTCACTGTCTCGTCAGTGGATGGTTTATACCGAGATACTCCACCGTGTATCATTGTCTGTAGTTTACATTGGACGATAGTCGTTCCACTCCCAGCAGCCGCTGTTTAATAGATGCATGTTGCAAAGTTCGATGCACTAAAATGGATCGCACAAACAGAAAGCTTTTCTTTTTTCATACTAAAACACCAGTGTTGATGACTATTAAATGTATTAACGCATTCTTAAGGTTTATTATAACACAATGTATTTTGGATATTAGAAACAGTGTTACGGTGCAGAACTAACGCCACAAGCTTATCAAAGTGTTAACCAATTAATGAGTTGTAAGGCAAGCTCAACAGGAGAATACAATCTGTATCACTATTATATTTATTGTGTTAATGACTTTGTTTGTCCATATATTCAATATTGCTACATTTATTTTGTCGCCAGCCCAAGTGAGGTAATGTGGACCTGTTACAGAGATTGAATCACACAGACACTGTTTGATCGTTTTCCTGCTTAATAGGCGGGCGACTGGTTAAACGGTGACAGAAAAACTGACAATAAGTGATACGGTCCTTTATTTACTGTTTTCTGATTGTCCTTTACATAAGAATGTGCTTTATTTTTATAACCACTTTGCATTAGTACATGCATTTTCTTTGAAATGGTGTTCAGGCAAATGTACAAAATAAATGTTTGACTAAGGTTTGGGTGTCACCTGCCATGATATTTTTTTTTTCCAACTTTCATATTTTACACGTTTTGGTTTAGTTTTTCTTCACCGTTTTCTGAAAGCTTCTAGGTTTATTGCATATTTTAGATTACAGTAAATATTTTGCATTTTCATGCAAGCTTTGGGGATAACCTCAGTCGGGATTGTGTTCCCTTTGTTTTCAGTAGTTTCTCTATCCTGTGTTCATAGGTGCAGCAGAACCGAAAAATTCTTCACAACACTTCACCTTTTCCACATTTTATATTACAGCCTTATTCTAAATTAAATTAATATCTTTCCTCAAGATTTTACACACAAATACTATGACAATGTGAAAAATAGGAGTCTTATGCAAATACATTAAATATGGAAAACCAAAATTTACATTCAGATCTACGTAAGTATTCAGAGTTTTGTAGAAATGTAAGGCTGAAAAAGATATTCACAAGGACCCAAATACTTTTTGTATATGATAAAGCCCCCCAAAAGCCAATTCATGTAGCGGAAACATAATAATAATAATAAAAACCAGAATAATAAACACTATGATTACAATATGCCTTCGCAGCGCTTACCTGCTTGGGCCTAAATAGGTCCCTCCTCATGGATAGGGACACCCAAGTCTTCACTAGTTTGTAGTGCTGTTTACTGTGAAATAAAATGAAAGCAAAAAAGGTTATAAAAGATTAATGCTTCGTGTTGTACTATTACAGGAGGAAAAGATCCAACTGAATTCGTATTTATTCCCGGTTGACATGTTTTACCCCCTATTGTCTCGTTTACATGACCTGTGTAATGACATAATTCCTTATTTGGATCGGTCCAGCCTTCAAAATATTTTTCGAACAAAATATGAAAACACTTGTCTTTTAAAATGTTCTACTAGTCGGCCCTAAGTGTTTCTTTCTTACCTAGTTCTAAGTATGATAAATAATTTGATAGTTTCGGTTTGACCTGGAAGTGTGCGGTGTGAAGCGGGCGGTGCCGTTTTTCTCCATCCGGTGTGCTGGAACCTCTTCACGGCAGACGAAGAATGGAGAGAGTCGCTAACGGCTGTTAGCGTGAAAACCCTCAGCAACAAGGAGAGCGCAGGAAAGCCTCACATGAATCTCCCCCGGCGCTCGGTTAAATTGGACCTGAGCGGAACACGAGCGGACCCCTGGTCGTGTGGATTTATCCCCCGTGAAGGTGAGCTCGGTGCGTTTTGCTCGCGCGGAGCCGGGAAAGGAGCATTTTTTAAAAGGTTTTAAGCTAATATTTTTCGTTGCTAACAGAGCTAATTTCCTTGTTGCGCTCGCTCCAGCTGTCACCCAGCCATCACTTGGTTGTTTTGTCGTTAACGACCTGTAAAGAAATATTTATTTTTTGTGTTCCCGTTTAAGCAACTCTGTTTACAAGGGAAATAATTAAATATTCCTGCTACGTCTCCTCCTCTTTTTGTTTTGTACACAGAGTATCTTTATACGAGAGCAACCTGTCGCTAAGTAATGTTTTGCTAACGTTAGCTACACGGCTTATTATTTATGTTTAATGTTGAGAGAGGCCAAATTGAGTTCGTCCATGTTTATTTCGTTCACTGCTCGGTCTGGCAGTCCTTTATGTTGGACTGCCAGTAATGTCTTTGTCCGGGACCCAGTGGTACACAGCTGCCAACACGTCTCCCTATTCTGGACCAACCGCAGGCCTCCTTAGATCGATCATCTTCATTTTTAACCTCATATTCCCCACGACTGAAGCGTATTTTTTACGCCTTAGCTGCTTCTCTGCTCTAGATTGGTTTCGCATAGACACCGGGGAGCTCTCTTGATCAGCACATTTCTTATGTCTTGCATTAAAACACTGAAGTTGTGTTTTTCTGACTTCCCTGTTTAAATGCACCTGCACATTTCCTTTGCTTGTGGTCAAATGTTGCATCTCGACCTACATTTCCTTGTGTGGTTACACAGAAAGACTTTCCAGTAGAGCATAAAACATTACTCACATTGTTGCATTTTCTAAAACACTGGATTAGAAATCATCAAAGTCAGTGTCAACTTTGACGATCAATCAGTATCAGTCATGATTTCATTCTGTTGTGTGTTTAAACAAAAGTATATATATATTTATAAAAAAAAAAAAACTAAGTGAGTCAAATCTAAATAAGATGAGATTTTCACACTCATTTTGTTACGGATGTATAATTTCAAATGAATATTCAAAGCTTAACGATTATATTCTGCAAAAGTATTGATCACTAAAATTAGCATGATAACATTTGTTTATGTGTAGAGTTTCCAAGTGCTTAGGGTACAAAATATTACACCTTCTAGTTATAATGGCAATATCTAAAAAAAGATTGATTGGGTAGCACTCTTTGAATTTCCAAAACATGATATTAAGATTTTTTTATGTCTTTTATTGTTATTTTTATTTCCAAACAGTTACATTCGCATTTCTTTATGCATATAGCTGACCAGCAGTGCGCAGCAGGAAGGGTCTGATTCTTATCTGTTAGCCAATAGAAAACTCCATTCCCTCCTTTGGCGTTTCTTTAAAATGACTTCAAACCATTGAAACAGTAAGATAACAAAAAATTGTAAGTTTGCCCCTAAATTTGTTTTTAAAAGCTTGTTGCTTGTAACCCGCCTGTGCCGAGTCAAAATGTTTGGTCTGAATGAAATAAATGTCAAAAGTTATAAAGCTTGTGTAATAGTTTGTAAATAAAGTTGCAGTACTCATTAGACATGATATGCAGAGATGCAAAGAAACAATGAAAGCAATTCAGGACTTTAAAATATAATGAAACGTTGCCATTTGGAACATTAGGCTTTATTTTGTACATCTTGATCGCCAGAGAAGTCGGCTCAGGCATCTAGGAATGAAAAATCAAAGTTGAACACAAAAGCTAATTAATTAAATGGAACGAAAGGGAGAAAGTAGAAGAGTCTTATTATAATAATCCAGTGGCAGTGGCTCTTCAGCACATTCAGAACACTGATACAAGTGAGATGGAGGAATTAATGGCTGCCTCAAGATTGCCATCCCGTTGTGTGTTTTTTTCTGAGACATTTACAGTTTTGGCAGATAGTGTTCTCAACCATTTATGTGTAAACATTTGCTTTAATAAGGTTTAGATGTGTTCATTAGCTCTGATTTGAAAACCAGATTGAAAAAAGTTCTTTATAAATGGAGGTGCACAGGTACATGACGTTTGAGAATCGATGTATATTTGAGTAATCAGAGTCTAAATAGTGATGTTAGTTTATTCGAAATGAGAGTCAGCTGGCACTGCCACAGAGGGGGTCTGCGCTGCTGGCAGGCCCCCCTCAAACGCTGATCTTTCCACTGAAGGTTAATCACTATTCTCTGAGCATTCATGGTTTTTACTAAAGACAAAATGGGTCAGAAAATATTTGTTATAATAAATTCAGTTCAGCTGAAAGTGTTTAGCTTTTTACATGTGTTGAAGTTTTTAATCAAATATTTGCTATTTTAAAAAATATGTAGTTTAAGAAAGTAAACTGCTATATTTAACTCAAGGGATGTGTTTTGTTACTGATCTTTGCTGTCATAATGTTCTGCTATATTTTTACAAACTACTAACAGTCTTTTGCTGTTTAAGAATCATAAAATAAACACTCTCAATATCATTTTCTTTATTTAATCAGATAATATTTATATCAGTTGGCATATTTATTTAATCAACTGAATTTAACTGCATTGTATTATAATTTGGGTTTAAAATTTTAATTGTATCTTTAATCAAATACTATTTGAATGTATTAATGATGACAATGAATTAATTATTTTGAATTAGATAGAAATTGGAGCAGTTTGGCTTCTTTATTTTATTGTTATAAAGATGGATTGAACTGAGTTGAAAGTCCAAAATTGCCATTAAATAGTGTTTAGGTGGGCTAAAATTCAATCAGTTACAAAACAAAACCACAAGCCTCATTGAAACATTGCATATTGTCATCACTAACATGTATTTTACACCTTCATTCAACAGGTGAGATACATTTACCACCCTTTGCCCTTGAAAAGAAGATTTTAAAAGTCTCAGAATGTAATTCTCATGACAACATATGTCTACTTGTGCAAATTGACCACAGAACTAAAGCCAAAAATCTTGTGAAAATGCTAGCAGGAGTTGGTAAGACAGTATCATTATGTACAATGAAACATGTCCTGTACCGACATGGGCTGTGATAGGCCACTCAGCAAGGAGGAAGCCATTACTCCAAAACAAAGACAATAAATGCCAGACTGCAGTTTGCAGGACCTGACCACAGGTATACCTTAAAACCTGAGGACAGGTCCTATGATCTGATGAAAACAACGTAAAGTTGTTGCGTTTGGAGGAAAAAGGGGGATTGATTGTAATCTTGGGAGCACCATCCCAACTGTGAAATATGGAAGTGGCAACTGCTGCATTTCATAAAGTAGATAACATCATGACAAAAGAACATTATGAAGACATATTGAAGCAACATCTGAAGACATCAACCAGGAAGTCGGAGCTTGGCGGCAGATTGGTCTTCATTTGGACAATTACCCCAAGTAAACAACCAAAGTGGTTACAAAGTGTTTTAAGGACAAAGCAGACAGTGCTTCGTGAGAAGCTTGTGGAAGGAACCCAAAATGTTTGACTCAAGTCATACCAGGGTTTCCTCCAGAAAACCTGCTGAGCCCTGTGGTAGGACCAGTCCACAAGCGACTCAACGTATTTTTGTATTGAAAAATGTTAAAAGTTACAAAAATTTGGAGGTGCACAAGCAGGCATCATAATTTGAAAAGGATAGCATATAGGGAGAGTGCGGTTGGTGCTCACTGCCTCTTGCCCAGTATAACACGTCAACTACAAACTTGGCTTAATCTGTCTCTACTGTATTAAAAAAACCCTATTTAAAATAAACAAGTAAAGCCTGGTGGCCCGCCAGGCTTATAATACACATATAATAAACCCTGCATAGAGATTAAGATGATATTCCCTAAGCAAATGTATATAACCTTCTGAATTCTGAGGAAGAAATCTAATTTGACATTTAGCAAATAGAAATAATTCAAACTGACATAAAAGCAAGAAAAGTTTGGTTTGATTTAACTACAGACAGCTGGATAAAACTTACTTGAGTCATGGCATTTGCAAGTTTCTTACAGACATTATAACTTCTAGAGTCCATTAGTCAATAAAAGGTCAAATCAAATGATTTAATGTGTTTTCCGTCTGAGGAATGCATTTTTCTCTAAGTTCAGCCAACAGGTGTGTGTCATGCAACACGTCCTCACTTTGTCTGGAGACGTGTTGCTTTCTCAGGGACGAAGGCCGGGGATTCCCCACCTCTCTTCAGGGATCACACAATCCTGCTACACCCTTTACACAGTTCCAACTGAAAGAGATGTTCAGCACAGGCAGTTTCTATTTTTAGACACCTGCTTGGCTTCCACAACACATTAGTTCTTGTCTTGTAAATTTGCATGTTCAATCAGTTAAAATAACACGGGAAAACCACGGTAAAGTTGTTGCAGGTTTTACCTCATGTTTACATCTCCATGGTAGTCTTCTGGTCGAGCATGTCTGGGCATGTCTGAGATCCAGAGTGACCGCAGCAATGCTGGGTGGATGAATGATGCATAAGCATGGGTCGGTGTGATAACCTTGAGTAACAAAAACACCAGGGTATCGTAGCATTTACACAAATATTTGAGACGGAAATGCAAAACAGGTCGTAATTACTTGTTTAAAACAGAAAAGCAACAACTCTTTCCATTAAATTCAGTAGTAGACTTTTTTTTTTGCCCTTTTTCTAGTCTTTTACACACAGCCCTAAAAATCACTGTAGCTATCCTCTTCCTTTATAAACACAAGTAATTATCTCTGTAACAACCTTGCAGCTGTAAAGCGAACTGCGGTGCCTCCGATATAATCGTGCGGTGTGAACTGAATGAAAGGGTTTTGAGGGCCCGGCTTGTGTCTGTGTGTATGTGTGTGAAGAAGAGGGAGCTCTTCCTCGGTCGCTCATCAAAACGCTTGGTTTACAACGGCCCACAAATCATTATTTGCCCAACGGAAGCTGTTGCATCTTGGCTCCGAAAACGTATTTATTATTATTATTATATTTTTTTTTATTGTTATTATTATTGTTGTGTTGTTATGCTCTCGGCTTTATGTAATAGCAACAGCGCTCTGTTGCCCTTGAGAGCAAACGGGCTGTCTTTGATGCTGAGATCTGTGCAGGCAACACTGAGCATGAGTCATCCAGAAGCCCACACACACACGCACACACACACACACACGCACACACACACACACACACACACACACACAATACCTTCAGCATCAGCCTTACCATGCTCAGGAATTATGCCATTGTGTTCAAAACAGTTTTGTTTTTTTTTCCACACTAAATTTCTAATAGGTTTTTAAAATTATTTTTTTGTGAAATGGATACTTTTGAGCAAAATCTGAATGTTTATTTTGCTGCAGTAGACCTAACTAGATGTATTGTAACACTATTAACGAAACATAACTTGTCATTATTACATAATAAAACACTGAGCTGCCTTCATCAGCAGTAATCAAGCGATTTTTAGATCCGCAGTCGAGTGGAGGTAGACGTGTCTTTATGTAACTGTTGACATAATACTCTCCTCTGGCGTTGTCCGCCGGGTTGTAGCTGTGGGTGGTGTGTGTAATGCCTTTGTGATGATATACTATGCCTTAAGCTTTGTGTTGATGCTAAAACGGCTCGCTGTTTTCTGTGACCACTGTGACTTGATCACTATCTCTTAAGGACAGCAGTACTTTTTTACGGCGAACCATCGTTGACCTATTTTCGCAATCCGTGCTTGTCTTAAAGGTGGTGAATGAGTCTTTTTTTGTTGTTTTTAATCGCTTTCTTTTCTGAAAACAGAAGTTACAGAAAATGTTTTCAATCATGACAGAGTATAAGTCAGGCCAAGAGAATTTTTGTTTAATTGCGAATATATATAGTCATATCAGCAGAAAACAGAATCCTTATCAGAAAGAACTGCTGCTCTTCTTGAGGTGATCGTCCTGTTGCTGAGTCGTTTCTCAAGTTGCTTTGATCAGCAGCACATGGGTGCTACTTTCCCTCCTGAATGCTATAGAAACAGCAAGGGTATACTTGTTTGTTCAACAGTTTTTCTACTTAATTCAATGTAAAACAACAGAACTGGCAAAAAAAAAAAAGATGACGTGGAATCTGATAGGGTATTTTTTTGTTTTGTTTTAATTTGGCCTGTCCAATACAGACTTATTTTGAACATTGAAAACTATGTACTTTCTTTTTAAAGCGTCTGCAGACACGTACTAAAGGACAAAATTATCTCCTTGATGGTCCAGTTTCTGTCTGCTACTGTATTGGAAGACTGACATGTACCTCTAAATGAATTCTGCTAAGAAACCCAGTTCTGTTTTTCCTGTATGTTTACGCATACACATAAGTGAAAGTTCAAAGCCTCAGCTTTGAACCTGATAATTAAAGATATGTTAAAGTTGGTTCCGCTTCCCTGTTGGTTTCTTTCCATCACATTCTTGTTCTTACTTCCTTGTGCTGTTTTTTTTTTAATAACAACTTAAGTGAAGTTGTCTTTAAAGAGTTTTCTAAATATATTTGCTTAGTCTGCTATTCTGGTGTTTAGAGGTCATTTCACAGTTTGCTTTGTAAATAAGAACTACCCTACTAGGATTGTCAAGCCTAGTTATTTTTTCCTACATTCTGGCTTAATTTTTTTTTTTATTCTTCAATCTACTATATTTCATAGTAACACTATAAATTAAGCCACAGATATGTGGCCCTTTCTGAGATCTAACCTGTTCTCTCAAAAAAAATTTTTCTCCAGGTCTCTACCTTCCTTGTGTAACAAATGTCGAGGTCTAGCAACTGATCGAGCTGAGAGGGCGAGGTCGGGGAGGCCCGCGGGTTAAAGCTCCAGCTTCTGGCCCATGAGAGTGACTGTGTCATCCAGGTGCCACCAGTAACCAGGGCTGTGGCTGCTGCGGTGGACCCGGCCCAGGAGGCCTGTTTTCGTGCGTCACTCGAGGCTCCCGCTGACCTGTGCTGCGGCACGCCATGGATCAACAAAGAGAGAAATATGGCGAGCGGACAACTAGAGGCACCAAAGTTAACCAGGGAAACCGGAGTGGACACCGACCGTCGGGCTCCTCAAACACCTCCGGCGTTCTCATGGTGGGACCTAATTTTCGCGTGGGGAAGAAGATCGGTTGTGGAAACTTTGGGGAACTGAAGCTCGGTAAGTGGGGTTTGAGTCTTTTCTGAAATGACGCTGAACTGAAGAGACGGTTGTGGCGTCAGTTGCTCATGTCATGTTGAGTAGTTGAGGAATCTCCTGGTCAGTTCATCTCCTTCACCACTTCGTACTAGAATTTAGATTTATGGTCTGAGACCAAAATTATCTCCTTGATAGTCTGCGGCACATTTAATAAGCCTACAATACATACAGCACAGAGAAACCGAAACAGGAATGCGCAATATAAAGTTGTGTTAATCTACTTGCTATCGTATAAACAGAGCAGCAGGCAGCCTACCCTGTTGAGAAAAGATAGAAATTAAGGTGCAGATGTTCATTAGACTGTAAATGTGCATGCAGCTCACCCTGCTCCACTCCTATCAATACCACATTCCAGATAATTTGCACCTGACTCACCCTGCAGTTATAACAAACAACAAAATAGAGCAGGAAGATGTGTTTTTTTTTTAAAAAGAAGAAGCTAAAAACAGGAAATGTTGCACTTGTTACTCAAATTATGGTCAAAATTAAAAGCAGTAATAGCTTAATTACAATATTGTCTGGTTTGCTTTGGGCTTGGGCCTAAAAATAATGTTAGTTGTGTCGGATCGGTCTCGGTCTGTTTGGAATTTTTTAGGCCCGATATAAACTCTATTTCTTAACTCCATTTTGATTTTTTCTACTTTCACTTTTACCTGTACACAAACTCTTTTATGCCCATTTACTTAAATATGTATGTGCTTATTTATGGATTTATTGATTAGAACATAAAAAATTTGCTTAAATCTCTGGGTTTTTTTTAAAACTAAATATTAAACGTTCCGTCGAATGGATGTAAGTCGGAATGGTCTTACGTCAAACCGTTCTGATTTGATGTAAGGTCTGGGCGAAACATCCCTAAAGTAGTCATCATCAGTGTTAAAGATACAGAAAGGCGAAGGGGTGAAAAACTTACACCCAGATGAACTGTTCAATTTTTAATATACTTTTACTTTTCTGTCTTATTTTAGGTAAAAATCTCTACACAAATGAGTATGTAGCCATTAAACTGGTAAGTCCTCTGCAGTTACATTTTAACATTTTACTCATTACTACTGCTGTGCATGAATTTTTTTTTAAAAAAAACCCCTTTGACTGTTTTCATTTTAGGGGGGGAAAAAAGCAATTTTCTTTATTTAGATGTGCACCAATCAATTGGTTAGAGATCAGTTTTTGCGTTTATTAGGTTTACTCGATAAACAACAGATCAAATACCTAAATATGTATTTTTTTTGTAATTAAATGTGTTGCAACTAAGAATCCACATCATCTTTTTGGCATATAGTCCAGTGCATTTCTTTGTTTGTTCAATAAAGGTGAGGGATATATGTTTGGATTTAAGTGGAGATACTTTTGCAATCTCTTGATTTTATTTAATTTTTGAAAACTACTATTTTAAAAGAACCTGCAGTAGACTTTTGCTCTTATATGCATCTTTAGTACAAAGAAAGCAAAAATGGAATCAGACAAAAACAAGGTCAGACCTCAAGAAAAACCGACAATCAGTATAAAGAGCCTAATCAATGCATCTTGTTTTATTTGGAGTTTTTTTTGTGTGTGTGATTTTTACTATAAAATGAATTTAATCTTTTACTTGCACGTCGTGTAGGAACCAGTGAAGTCGAGGGCCCCACAGCTACATTTGGAGTACCGGTTCTACAAAAGTCTCGGGACCACAGGTGAGATCAAAGATTTGGATTTAATTCCCTGCTGTGTTTATGTGTGACTGCATGATAATGATTTCATTGTTTTGGAAGATGAGGCCAGAGATTGCATCATTTCCACAACAAGTGATTACACATCTCCGAGCAGATATGGAGCTGGTTTAAAAGCTTTCTTTAATCTCCCAGGATATTGTGTACAAAGAGTGCATAAAGGCCTACCCGTGTATTTGCGCTGTGTGGGATAGTGATCCTTAGAGATGCCTCGTAGGGATACAGTTTCTTTTATTTGAGTTGAAGTTGGGCTTCTTATTAACCTAGAAAGATATGAAGATTTTATGGTTGACTGAAACCTAAGACAGCCATTTTACAGACAAATGATCAACCCAAAGGGAAGATAATTTTGTTTCTCGCTTGCCTCTTCTTGTTGTCTGCAGCTCAGTTAGGGTTAAAGGTTTCATCTGGTTTCTCCTTCATTACAAATACTAGAAAATGAGCCCCATGCTAGCCTTTCTGATACCTTGTATCTTCTCCAAGGTTGGCGAGACAAATCCGCCTGTGTCCAGCAGAGACACCGTTTCCTTCCCAACCATTCCCAATTAATCCCAGTCATCCATTCAAATACCCCTTAAAATTTTAAACATGAAAAGCAGGCATTGATTTTCAAACTTGTCTGCCAAGACATACTCACACAGCACACTGAGGGTGTTACTGACATAAAATCATAGGTTTCTGTTGTTGAGTACAGGCTGATGTTTGTCAGGATCTCCAATTAGAATCATTTTAAAGTGATGTGATCCTGATCTGAAATTTAGCATTAGATTTCAGAAAGCCCTACATTACAGCTGTTAGCTTATTTTTGAGGACCATTTTTATTAATTACCAACTAGAGTGCTGCTGGTTAATCAAAAATGTTGATAAACCTCAAACATGAATGATTATAAAAGTAAAAGCAAGTTTTTTTTTTGTTTTCTTGCATTATTTTTTTTTATTCCCCGAAGAGTTTTTAGCGGCGCTAGTGGCTCGCATTTTTTGATAGTAGACTGACAGGAAAGAGAGTGAGGAGGGGGGGGAAGTACATGCGGCAAAGGTCGCGGGGACCGGGAGTCGAACCCACGACGTCCGCGTCGAGGACTAAGGCCTCCAAACGTGGGGCGTGCTAAACCCCTGCGCCACCACAGCACGCCCCAGTTTTCTTACATTATTAATATGTGCATAATTGTTTGGCAAGTACATGGGGAAAAAAACACATTTTGCCATAGTAATTTATTATTTTTTCTGTTAATGAAAATTTGACACAAACAACACAAAATTTTCCAATAAACATACAAAAAAATAAAAGAAAAGAATCTGTGACCAGTATGGCCACCCTTCTTTTCAGTAACAGTGATAGGCCTTTCATTCATGGAGTCGGGTCAGTTTCTTGATCTGTTGATCAACTTGCAACTTTTCTGAATGGACTTTTTCCTTCACTCTAAATTTTTACCCGTTTACAAAGGTTTGTAGAAGCGCTCTCTATGTTTGGATGGGAGATTGGAACTTGTGCTGATTTTCTATATTTCACACAGATCCTATTTTTATAACTCATAGTAAAGCTGTTTTTTGGTTATGATACTTGTTTGACCTTAAAAGCATAATGTGTCAGTTTTAACACACAAAAAAAATAGAGAAAACATGCCGACATAAAATAAATATTTCTGTTAAAGAGTTTGATTTATAAATATCTAAACTTATTTAAAAGTGAACATGGCTTTAAAGCTGTTAAGTTACGAATCGTGATGAGATTTTGGATTTCCACAGGTCCACATGATAATCAGTCTGGGAGAATAATGGCTATTGTTTTGCAAACGGCAAAGACTGGAAAAGGCCAACTGTGCGGAAACCCATTAAATATTTAGCAAGCAGGCCTTGCCTCTCTTAGCGCTAACCCACCTCTGTCCTCTCCTCCAGATGGGATAATGTGACCTCATTTCGTCTTGGCTGCTCGCTGTACCACATTCCTCTCAGGCGAAGGGGTTGTTTGCATCTGTGCAGGCAGCGTTTTTATGAATTTGTGCGGCTTTACTCTGACCCTCTGTCAGATGTTGTTTGCTGATGTGTAACCAAATGTCCCTGGCTATTAATGAGGATGATTCCATCATGGCGTAAGAGTCAGCTTTCAGTTGTTCGGCTCGAGTCATACAGGAAGAATGATGAGGATGGTGATGTTTGAGGAGGAAAGCTGTTCGTCTAAGGATTGGTTTACACAGAGGAGGTGTTAAAGGTATTATCTGTCACGCCATGAAACACTTCACTCTCCTAAGAGTGAACATCTCGTTGTACTGCTGGGAGAAATAAAAAAACTTGAATTAGATAAACATGGGAGTGAGCTTTCTGTGGGATTTCAAGCCGCATCTGATTGTCTGCTACAAATAAGAGTTTCAAGAACATCATTTTTAATTAATTAAAATCACAATTGATATTAAGGAAAGAATGGGTAAAAGGAAGATGTTCTGCAGAACTGGAAAGAATCATTATCCTGTGTATTGTAAAATATCTTTACTCATCGTGACCGTTTTTTCCCCAAACATTGATACTCATGTCATCGGTGATGTTTAGTAGCTCGCAAAAGCTTGACCAGCCTTGTTTTAACCCTCTCCACTAATTTATAGCGCATCTTTTATCTGAACAGTTTCTAGGCGTCCCACAGCTACCCTGGGTTTAGATCCACTCATTTCTGCGGTGCAATTAACAACCCACAGAAACTACATAGTGGCACAGGATGCGGCGCAGCTTGCCTTTTACATTCCCATGCGCCATCTACTGCCAAAAATGCCACTCTTCACAATTCATGCCTAAAGCACTGAATGAAAAATAGAGGGCCGTTTGGATGTCTGTCCACAATTTTCAACTGTAGGAGTAGAGTTCCAATCTCTGGTTCTTGAAAATCTTTAAATCTTTTTTTTTTTTAAAGCCACTTCCAGTTTTGCTTGAAGAACCATAAGACTAGCTTTGAAACTTCTACTGGTCATTAGAAGTCATTATCTATATGAGAGTCAGGGGCAACATCACACTGTGTGAGAGCCGTTGCCGTTGTAAAACAGTTGTAATATTTTGAATAAGGACAAAATAGTTACATGAATGTTATTTCTAACTGACTTTGGGTTTTAGTTAGCATTAGCTGGTCAATAATCTCTGTGTGCAATCCAGAGAAGATGTAGATGTCTGATATCTGAACAGAAGTTACTGTTTTTTTTTGGTTTTGTTTTTATTTTTTTGTTTTGCAAAAGTTAGCATTCTGCACTCAACTAGATTCTATTTCACCATGTGTCTTTTTTCCCTTTGTTCTTTCTTTCTTTTTACATATCTGGCAGAGTGGATTGTTGTCCGAGTGCAGAAGTGAGGAAAAAAACAAACTGAGAAATCATGGCAACAAACATTTGTACTAACTTGTTATAATAAAATTTACAACAAGTTAATGCAAGATGTATTTGTTGCTCCTCCATCAGACGATTTACATATTTTTAAAATTTTTTAAAATCAAACTATCTTCCGAGCAAAACTCTTATGCTGCATCAAAAACGATGTGCATCCCTTGCTTTCCAGAGCCAATTTCCCATGATTGACCACACCTTCGTTTGACAAGCTTTTAAAATAAAACGCAAGCTTTCTTTGAACTTTCTTGGGATGACACTTTTAATAGGCACTGACTGGCAGTAAGAAGGATCAAACTTTGAGTCATGCTTCCCTGAAGCCAATTACCAGTTTGACCTGATTTCCTGTTCTTTGAAACCACAATCCAGTCAGGATGACAGCCTCCGCTCACAGCATCTCTGGCTGCATGTGGATTCTTTGTTAAAGAAGAATCGCTTTAAAGGACTTCACATGGAAGCTGCTCTTGCTTTTTTTTTTTTCTTAATGCTCTTCTGAAAGAAAAGAGCTTCAATGCCCAGAAGGCCACCATGACAAACAACCCAAACAGAGTAGTAAAAGGGCCTTGTCTCTACCATCATTATAGTCACATTAGACTGCCCACTCAGCAGTAAACTGCTCATTGGCAAGTAATAAAATAAGAGACGAGATGATGAATGCATGAAAATGTGAAGCAATTAGATTGAGTGGAGTTTAGAGGATATGATTGTAATGGGAGTTTGTGCTGCGAGTCTGTGAAAAGATTATATTTCATCTGTACCACTAGTACCCTCAACCCAAACCCTGGTGAGACACCGCATTCTGTTTACTGTTAAGTTAGGCAAGGGCGGGATGTGCCTTTAAACAGGTTCCGCTTCGTCTTTTCTTAAGTCTTCATGTCATTTCACTTGTCCAGCAGAGGGAGTACCGCAGGTGTTCTACTTCGGCCCCTGTGGGAAGTACAACGCCATGGTTATGGAGCTGCTGGGGCCGAGTCTAGAGGATCTCTTTGACCTTTGCGACAGGACCTTTTCACTGAAGACTGTCTTGATGATTGCAATTCAGCTGGTGGGTACCAGCGTTGTCGAACAAGTGATTATTTTTCTCATTTGGAGGACGCTGGAATGTTTTCTGTGGCTGATTCCTCTTGTTTCTCCCCAATCCAGATTTCTCGAATGGAGTACGTGCACTCTAAAAATCTCATCTACAGAGATGTCAAGCCTGAAAATTTTCTCATCGGAAGGCAAGGGAATAAAAAGGAGCACATCATCCACATCATTGACTTTGGCCTGGCCAAAGAGTACATCGACCCCGAGACCAAAAAACACATTCCATACCGGGAGCATAAGAGCCTGACTGGTACTGCCAGATACATGTCCATTAACACACACTTAGGCAAAGGTAAGACAACGCCAAAGCTGTGACTTTGTTGGAGTTTGATACAGTGTCGTGCTAGCACTCAACTTTTCCCCATTTTGTGTCGTTAACTTTTGAACGTTGATGTATTTTATTGGGATTTTATACAACAAACACAAAGTAATGCTCATCTTTAAAGTGGAAGGAAAACGTTTCATGGTTTACATTTTTTTATAAATAAAAATCCAGAAAGCGTGGTGAGAAAGTACATTCAGCACTTTCTACGCTAATATTTCTAAATTCAAACACCAATACGTAGGTCGATTGGTAACTTTATGGTGCGTTCACACCAAACGTGTTTTGAGTGTCAGGTGCATCTGGTTTACATTCAAAGTCTATTTGGAACGTTGGACGCATTCGACGCGTCAATCGCTCGAAACACTTCAAATTGTGCTGTGCTAGTCGCTCGAAACGCACCGCAGCAGTCCTCGACGCACCTCCACATAGACTTTGAATGTAAACTGGAGGCGCCTGACGCTCAAAACGCATTTGGTGTGAACTCACTATAAGGTTTAGTGCCTTGCCCAGAGGCACAATGACATGTAGCAGGAGGAAATTACGACTACTCTACGCACTGAGCAACAGTCCTCTATCAAAACCTTTTAGTATTGTTTTGCTTCAACTTCTAAATCATGGATTACTTTGTGTTTAACTTGTCACATGAAATTCCAAAAAAACACATTAAAGTTTGTAAGTTCAACCTGACAAAATGGGATAAAGTTTCAAGGTTTACTTACCAAAGTCCTATATGTCAAACTTTTAAAACCTTGTTTTGTAAACAAAATGTAAAAAAATATATATATATATAAATAATGTGTTGATACAGAGCAAAGCAGACGAGATGACCTGGAGGCTTTAGGGCACATGTTCATGTATTTTCTGCGTGGGAGTTTACCTTGGCAAGGACTAAAGGTATGACGAGGGCATGGCCATGTCACCGAATCTGTCGGAGAATGTTTCGTACCTTGCTTAGGAAAACATTCATCGTTAAAGAGAAACGCGTTGCAGTTGATGTAAGAGCGTGTATATTCAGAAGTTTTTTCATTTTAACCATTAGAAGTTGATACTTTATCTTTTTTGAAAACGGCTTCACCAAATTTTGAAAATAACTAATAAAATGTGTCTCTACTTTGTTGCCTTATAGAATAATGTCAATAAATGACATAAAAACAAGACAAAAGGCTGTGCTTCTGGATTTTTACCCTTCACACTAGTTGGATCAATTTTGGACACTTGTGGTTTTTAGACAGTCCAGATTTTGACTTGGTGTAGGTTTTGTAGACTGGAATATGGGGGAGAGATGTGCAGCAAATTATTCACAATTTACTTCGAGGAATTCAGTGGGAACGTCAGATTTTCCAGTATGATGTCTTGCGGCACATGGGTCGAAAGATCCCACGTTTAAAATGGGCTTTGAGTTTGTTTTTTTCATTCCATAAAGAGATTTCTCTAGCATGTTTTTAACCATTTGTGTTATTCAATAAAAAGTTAATATTCCAGATAACAGAACTGAAATGTTCTTTTATGATGTTCTCATTTATTTATTTTTTTAGGCTGACACATTGAAAGAAAGATACCAGAAGATTGGTGATACAAAACGAAACACTCCTATTGAAGTCCTCTGTGAGAATTTTCCAGGTATGCTGCTGCTGATGAGTTTATGAATTTACTGATTATTTAAAAAAAAAAAACAACTTTGTAAAATAAAATTATATTTACTAGAAATGGAAGAAATTTCAGTTAAGTTTTTTTTAAAGTTTTCGCTGTAAAAACTACATTATAAGTAGGCCTGTCATGATAACAAACTTTTGCAGGACAATAAATTGTCTTTAGTATTTTCAAGTAATTATATGTTAACCTGTACCTTACCTATATCAAGCTTCTTTTTTGTTTCCTTTCCTTCACGCAGAGGAAATGGCCACCTATTTGCGGTATGTAAGGCGGTTAGACTTCTTTGAAAAGCCTGACTACGAATATTTGAGGACTCTATTTACTGAGTTATTTGAGAGAAAAGGATACACCTTTGACTATACTTACGACTGGGTTGGGAGGCAGATAGTAAGTGAACTGTGTTGTTTTCAAGGTTATGCCTTAAATACATCAATCCTTGAATTCAGCTCATTCTTTGTTTTCCACCAGCCCACGCCGGTGGGATCTGTCCATATAGACTCTGCTGCCTCTGCGGTAACAAGAGAGAGCCATCCTCACAGGGACCGGCCCTTGCAGCACGCTCCGGTTCGAAATCAGGTATGTTTCAGAGCAGAGAGAGTCAGTTCCAGTAAGAACATGGGAAGCTGTTTAGCAGCTTTACAAAGCAATGTGCAAGAATATTGAACCCAAACTGGCCTGATTTGATCTTTTAAAGGGGCAGAGTTATATGATTTCCATTCACATAGTGACATTTTACAGCATAATCAATTAACTATGTTACCTTCAGTTGTTATAAAAATGCTGCACATATCAAATATGACTATAAAAAAAATAACTTCCTAATGTAGTGCTTTGAAATTAGGCCTCTGTCTCTAAAAACTTTGAATGATGTTTTTAATGATGTAAGGACTTCAGAAAGTCCTCACATCATTACTCCTCTATTAAAAAATAGCATTGTTACAATAATGAGACAAAATATAAAAGTTCAAGTGGTTTCAACGTTTTCGTAAGTCTGAAATTACCTCTTTTGGGGAGCGTATTTTAGTAACTTTTGTGCTATATCAAATAAAAACAGTTTATTTCTAAGTATTTCAAAAGATTTTCATCCATGTGTGGGCAGTTGAATTTCTGTACTTGTTGCGAGCTGCAAGAGCTTCTGTTTTTTTTGTTTAGTTTTTTCTTTGGCTTTAGGCTCAGGCCTTGCTTAGATTTTTTTTTTTCTCTTGTTTTAATTGTTTTTTTGTTTTTTTTACTATTTTGTTTTCTTCTTCATTGGTCATGCTGCTTTCGCATGGTACCTTGCTTCACACACCCAAATGCCATCTTTTCTAATGCAATTATTCCATCACCTTCACCCCTCCTTCCCTCTCCCGTTGCACCCCCCACCTCACCCCGTTCACCCCCCGAACCCCACTTCCCTCCTCACATCACTATGGCAACCCCCGACTCCCGAGCAGACGGCAGGCTCAGACCGACGAGGAGCATGGGAGGTGCAGCCCACGCGGCAAGCAAACTCTTCCTATTTGACCTCCCACCTGGCAGCGGACAGGCACGGGGGCTCAGTACAGGTACACACCCCTTACCCGATCAGCCAACACCCCCCGCCCCCACCACCCTCACCCACAGTCTCCATGAAGTCAGATCTGTCTCATAAATCCAAAGTATCCCTGCACTTACAATGTAAACACAAATTATTCCCTGCATAGTTTTCTTTCTTATTACATTTTTTTTTAATTTAGAGTTTTATGAGATTTTATGAAATGAATAAAGTATCTTTGTTGTTGTTTTACATCGTAGCTTTGCCTGTTATGTGAGACAGATCTACAGCGTTTTACTTTCTTTACCCCTGCCTGGGAAATGTTGTTTTCTGCTCCACCATATGCATGTGATCTGGTGCCACCCACCCCACATGTTCAAAGTGAATTTTCTTTTTTTTTTTTTTTTCCTTTGGCATCTGGAAGCAGTTTTGCATTTTGAGCTCTGGTTTCTACATGTAATGACTCTGAGGCACTTCTTTTATAAAATCAGCAGACCTTTTGCATGGCAAGATGAACTGGCTCTGCCAAGGAAATGCATGCTGGGTATGGTTTGTTGTGCTCACAGGGCGATTCTGGTTATTTTTATTTATTTATTTACCTTAGCCAGGTTTGCTCAATGAGGTGTGAATGTTTTGTGGGCAAATGAGAAATTATCCATGAAATTTACTTTAATTTTAGGCGCAGTTAGTCAAGTTGAAATTTTTTTCATTGAGTTAATAAAATATGCTAATGTAGGCTTTAAAAAAAAGTCTACGTTAGTATATATTTTTTTAAGTATTACATTTCCAGCAAATGTTGTTTTTTAATTAATTGTCTTTCTCATTAAATGGATTTGAAAAGCTGTGACTATACAGTGAGACACCTTAAAATTGCTAAATATATATTTTTATTGTATTTCAGTAGTTCTTTGAATTATAGAGATTCATTATGCAGTTTAACCAAATTTTAGTTTAATAATACTTGAGAATAATGAGTACAATACTTTTTTTGTGTAGACTTCACTATTGGAGCTATAAATATAATTTCATAACTCTGAACAGAGTTTTTTTTGGGGGGGGAGCGTTTACCCTTAATGTTAAAGTCTTTGCTCACTTTTCATTTAGTCATGTTATAAAATCTTTACCAGCATTTCTTAACTATTACTTTAGATTGAACTTTGTATTTGGCTTCTACCCTCCATGTTGTTTGGGAAGAAGAATCTTGGAAATGGGCTTTGAGACTCTAAGCCAGAGCTGAGCTGCCAAAGTGTTTGTGTCTTGTGTTATCTCTGGCCAGCATTATTGGGTGAAACTGTGGCAGTTTCAAACTTTTAATCAGAAGTAACACCCGTCTTTGCTGCAGGTGGTCAGCTCAACCAACGGCGAGCTGAACGCAGACGACCCGCTGGCTCAGTCCAACACCCCGATTACACCTCATGCAGATGTGGAAGTGGTCGACGAGCCCAAGTACGTATCCTGGACCCTCTGTGCCTCTCTTCCATGTCCTTCTCTCGCTTTCCTCCTTCCAGTCTCCCTCCTTCTGTACCTCTCTGTCCTTAGGGTGTAGTAATGTTACAGCCCAGACCTTTTGCTATAGTCTTAACTTACTGAACTTGAGTTTCTCTGTCACATCATCTCAGTGCATTTTTCTTAAATACTTAAATTTGACGCAGATTAATTAATAAGATTCAAGTTTCCGTTGAGGTGCTTTATGTAGCCTTTGCTTTAAATATAGTAATTCAGTTTGACTACAAAGAACTCTGTACAAAAAGTACTGCTGATTCCTCTTTAAGTTTTGCGCAGTTTTGAATCCAACACAAAATAAACGGATCATATAATTATCCCCATTTAGGTTTTGAAACATATGTCCCCAAAAACAAAAACAAAACAAAAAAAAGCATTAAGAAAGTAGCTGTTTTATTTTGTTTTGTTTTTTTCACATATTTGAGGAACTGTTTTTTGAAACGTGTTTAAGAAACAGAAAAAAATGCTGATTATTTTAAACAACTGGGACTCTGAAAATAAATTTGCTTAATGGAAACACTCCAATTTCAAATAAACTCACATTTTTCAATCAATTTTTGAGCTAGAATAATTTAGTGTATTTTACGAAACTGCAATGGTAACACTTTTTTTCCCCCCATCACACGCGTAATCAACAACTGGATGTTCCTACTGAAAAAAAACAAAGACGACAACAGGAAGTTGCAGGAGGACGACAGTGGCCCGGCCTTTTAATGACTCATCACATGAACAAACGTATTCAGTGTCAATTTAATTGCGTTTAATGAAAATGTCGCATTTGCAAAATTGTGTTTTGTCAATTATTAGCGGAACATCAGCAAAGTTTTCCGCACATTTGTAATGGAAATGCAGCCAACATCTTCCCAACACGTAACCAGTTGGAGGCAATCGAGGATTTTGTTCAGTGATGCAGATTTTGATCACAATGAATGCAACCATAGTTTAGTTTATTTATTTCAAACATATTCACATTCACAATTCAAACAGTAAAATAAAATTTATTAGATAGTTTGTTTGGAAAGGAGGTAAGCAGAAGTGTAAACTTACTTAATCCTTTCTCCAATATCTGGCTATTATTCTTTACCTAAAGTAAGAAAAGAGAAATATTTACAGAAAATAAACTGAATAAACGATTTAATGTAAATTAGACTGACATACAGTGGGGGCAAATGTTTCTTTTCATTATTAAAGAAATGTTTAGTTTTTTATTAGCCTATCATATTGCTGTTGCAGGCATCACCTTTCTTAGTTGATGTGAATTATTTTGCTTTCTTGAAAATTTTAACAACATTAAATATTCTTCATGTTACAGTGAACTAGAAGATTGATCACCTTTTAACGGAAGTACCAACAGAGACATAGATGAGGGGATTTTTCAGTCCTACTGAGCTGATCACTCCTTTCTGAGTTACTGCCTTCATTCTCAGAAGACAACCTCATGACCAAAAACCTTCAGCAGAGGTTTCTCCCATTTATTCAGATCGCAAGTCTCTGCTTTGCTCACACAAATCTTCAGCATGATGGCTGGCTTATTTAAGACCTTGTCAGATGGTGTGTTTCTGGTCTGCGATTAGAAACAGCCTGAAATAAATGTAAACGCGGTGACCGAAGCAGCTTAGCTTTGTCTTTTGAGCTCATACTGTCTGTACCCATGAATAATTAAAACTGCACGTATGGATGGCTTTTTGACGTTTTATTTATTCATGAAGGAAAATATCATGAATGCATAAATAATCTCACGTGGGTTTTGAGGCCGTTTAAAATAGCGGTTTCCATTAGCGATGCTTTGATTTAGACATTTCTGACACAAATTAGCTTGATCTTGATGCCCAACATTTCATTTCATTTTAAGAACCATCAAAATAACATCGTAAACTTTAGACTGCTACTTTTCTATAGCGTTGATATTGATTTTTAAGTCTACTGCTTAAACAGTAGAATGAACTGTTCTACTGTTCTATAGAAAGCTTCTATAGGAAAACGTTTCCTATTAAATGCCTTCATGTGTTTCTGTTTCAGACTTCCTGAACAACTCACAGATATTGAAAATAGCTAACTTTGATTCTTCTTCTGTCAGTACCGACTTCCACACTAAAAACTATTGTAAGCACAACCCAAGTGCTGATGTAGAGTGCGTTCACAAACATGAATGAAGCTAATTTCTCAAGTAATCTTTTAATAATTACACTTGAATGTTGTTCTAAAATATGTTTTCATGACTTGTTTTCTGCTTCATTGTATCCCCATAGGCAGTGATAAATGTTTTTAGAGGGAGTTTGCGAATGCCAAGCGTTCACTGTATTTGTATTTCTGCCGATCATCAAACGGAGCCTCGATGCAAATGATGCATCTCTGCTCCTCAGTGCACTTGACTGTTTATGCACTTATTATTTTAAGTATCTTTATTTAATTATAGTAATGCATAAACCAGTCTCCACTTTGACATTGAATGTTTTTTTTTGTTAAAAAAAAAGTTTGTAAAAGCATAAAAACAGGTGGATATTTTTCATAGGCATGTTAGACACCAAATATGCATTAATACGCAGAGTAGCAACAGCGCTAGCTCTACTGCAGAAGCTAACATCGACACTCCTGGGTGGACAGCCAATCCTCGCCTAAGAAAATGAATGGCGCAGCTGGATGGGCTGCATTTTCTTCTGAATACTTTTCATATGCTTAACAAAAAAACAAACAAAAAACCTAAAATAGGTGGATTTCCCACAAATTATCTGGAGTCATGTTTTAATAAAAATCAGACACAGGTTTGGGTCGTGGTTTACTGTGCAAGTGTGGATCATCTACAATCTTCATTTTCTGTTGGATTCAAAACTTCTGCCTGTAACACAAAAACTACAGCATGTTTTCCTCTTGTGTTTAGAAAAAATAAATTGGTCAAAACTAAACAAGAAAACTAGAAATTGACACCATTTAGGAAATATAATTGAAATGCTCGAATCATCCTTTGTAACTTTCCAACTGCTCTCTCAAACATTTAGGGACAATAACTTTTTAAGCGATATGCTTGAAACAATTGATTATGTAAAAAAAATTCTCCCTATAAATCTCAAACTGCAGGAAATTTTTTTCCAATAAAATCCATCTTTTGTACTGGTGCTGGTTTCTCTTGTTTTTATGCCCTTCAGGATTTTCTGCAAATTGAGACTTTCAGAATATCAGTGTAAATGTGACTTTAATCAGTTCAACAGCATTAAATAAATCAGATTGAATCCTTTTGCTCTTTTAGTCCATCGTTGCCTCTGTGTCCACCTGTGTTGTGTGTGTGTGTGTGTGTGTGTGTGTGTGTGTGTGTGGCGTTTGTGTGCCGACTCCCATAAACCTAGTCGTACTGTATTAATCTTTCTTTTCTCTTTACACTCTTTCTTCTCTCTTCTTCTGTAGCTGCGTGAAAATGCTCAACCTGTGGTGAGTCCCTCTCTGCTTGTCCACATCATACTCATGGGACAGGGAGTGGACCGGCCTAGGCTGGGCCCAGTGGAGTTACTCACTAAGTTTAAACAGACTCTCACTGGTACAATAGTGCCTTGAACCCAAATAAATGAACAGTGCGGTTTTCTATTGTTTTTCTAATTAATTCAGTCATTTTAGCAATAAGTTAAGTAGTGCTTCTTCTTTTCATGATGATGTTGGAACTACTCAAGGCAGAAATACTAAGCTGGTCTTTTTATTAGGCTTCTGTAGCTTCTTTACTGGCTTTAAGTATTTGTTTATTGGTTTTGGCATTATTTATCGAGAAGAACCCAGTCACTGTCCTATGTCTTGTCTCTGTGTGTCCTTACTGAGCGCTCAGGCTCGCCATGTCTTGTGCTTTTCGTGTGCTTTTCCTTTAGCGCATACAGGAAAAAGTCTCCCTCTCTTTTCACGTACAGGTTTCACTCAGTAAATGAGAGAGTCATTGAAAAGTCGAGGTCATTTCAGTCATTCGATTCAAAAGATAGAACCTTTAGCTGCACTACACTCACAGGAAGTGATATATCAAGCATTTGGTTCTGTTAATTTCCTACCATTATGGAAATGAATTAGGGCTGCAACTAATGATTGTCTTAATAATTGGTTGTCCTGACGATTAATTGATTAATCTGATCAAAATTGACACATTTTGCAGATTTTTCATTTGACCACTTAAGGCTTTTTTTTAAAAAAAAAAACAATATTAGAAATACATTAAAAGATACAAATAAACAAATAGTTCAATGTCTCTTCTAAATAAGAAAATAAACATTGTATTGCCTAAAATTCATTAACATAGCATTCCTTTAGTGTACACTTGAGTATATGTAGCATAGGATCCATCTGCAGCTAAGAAATCTCCCAAAAACATTTACTTGACCAAACCTCAATACAGTAGAAGAAAATCTATATATTATTTTGTGCAGCTTTGGCTGAATTACTGCTCTGAGGGTGTAGTTCCTTCAGAAAACAGCATGTTTTTGAGTTGGCGATTAATCGATTTGGAAATTAGTTGACAATTTTTTCGACAATTAATTGTTTCGGCCCTAAACCTAATATTCAGTTTTTGAAAACCAAACAAAATACAACCCGATACTTCTGCCTACTGAACATTTTGTCCACACATTGTGCAAATATTCTGAGCGTATTCGGTGGTGTAAGCTCGGAACTCCTTTTGCATGAATTACTGTTTTAATGCTTTCTACGTTGGTGTGTGGCAGCTCTCAAAGCACCGATTCCAGGCAAAGTCCACACCTTTTGAATGTCTACCAAATTTATGAATCGGCTTTTCAAAATAAATGGCACTTTTTTTTTTTAGTAGAGGTTTTCCTTCAACTGTTTGGATACAACTCTGGAATAAGTTTCTTTAGCAAGGACGTTTTTTTTTTTAGCTCAATGACTATTTTCTGTAAATCCATCATACTTACTTTATGCAAAATAAATGCACTTTTTTAGCACTTTCTGCATAAATTTCACACTTTGAAAGGAATTTCTGAAATAAATGTCACTTTTTGAGGATATTCTAATTTATTGAGATACACCTGTACATGAAAACCTTGGGAGTGGATAAGCATCCAGACACACAGTGGGTGCCAGTACTTACTTTCACCTTGTTCTTGATGCTAAAATGATTTTTAAGCCACGGAAATCTTTAGCTCTTCCACGTTGTAGCAGCGTTTCTAAGGCAACCCGCTTCCTCTGCGTCACTCTTTGCCGCTCGTACGTTCGCGTTAATGTCTCCCCCGTCTTGTCCGCAGGTGCTGCTGTTTCTTCAGGCGAAAACGGAAGAAGAACACGCCGCGGCACAAATGATGAGCCGGGGACCGGAAACGAATCGTTCCTCGTGTCCACTTAGAGTCGATGGTGATTTCAGAAACCTGGATGGTCCCACTCAGAATAAAAGAGGGAGTCAACTGAAAGATTCTGATTGAATTGTTCTCGGCCAGGACCGCTTTGACGGGAAAAGAAAAAAGAAAAAGCAAAACACACACACAAAAAACAAACAAACCGTGGTTTGTGGAGATGTACAGGAAACATGTCTTATGATGGGAGTTTTTTTATTTTTTTCCCCCCACTCCTCTAAGTTATATGGGATGTTTTACAGGTCAGATGGTCAAAGAGTTGTTTTTTTTTCCTCCATGACAACCAAAATGTTTTTCTCTCATCATTGTTGCCATATTTCTTTCTTTCTATTTTTCTTTTTTTTTTTGTTGCAAAAGTCTTGTGTGTTCTTTTTTTTTTGTTTAGTTTTTTTTTGAGAGAGAGAGAAGAAGAGACAGGCTCTTCCTGTGGAATCTCGCCTCCATCGAACAGTCAGGTCCTTTTGTTTCAACGTGATTCATCTCGCCACGCCTCTTCGTTAGTTTGCCGACTCGTTTGCTTTCTTACCTTTTCTGGATCATTTCTCGATGCAGGACTAGCAGCTGAATACACAAAGGCGAAAAGGAGTATTAGAAGTCTTTCCGGTTCTCACAGGACGTCCCTTCATTGAACCGAAATACACTACAGTCCCTCTTTTTACTGTTAATGAGCAGCGACCTGATGTTTCTACATGAAGTGGGGAAAAAAAATGCTATTTATCACTCTGTTGCTACTACTTTTCCTACACACTGCATACACACTGAATGTATTGACAGAAGAGTGAAATGACTGGAGCATTTCTATTATCTCTCCAGTGCATGGGAAGGAAGTCGCAATTAAGAAGTTTAACAAAATTATTTTTATTCGTCGTCGTTGTTGTGAAAAAGGAAAAAAAAAAAAGACTCAGACCAAAAACTGAGTTCAGTTCAGATTAGGAAGGGTTTCCTGGACTTTGTGACCACAGCAGCCATCAGACGATGCCACCGTGGAAGGACAGTATGCTCTGGAGAGTCACCGCCTCTGAAAACCGCTCTGTCCAATGCCTTAACCTCCATCCACCAAACCCGACTGACCGCCGCGTTGTTTCGCCGCTTTGGATAGCAAGTTAACAGCATGAGATTTTTATTTTTATTTTATTGTTTTTGGTTTGTGTGTGTGATTTCCAAATGATTAAACCCAAAGCAAGAGACTGTTTCGCAGCCATTAAAGGCCGGCCACGGCTTTTCTCTTCTTAACACGGAAATGTATTTCCCACAGAAAAAAAACAACAACAAAAAAAACAAAACAAAGCCAAAACCGAAGGCGCTCCCCTCCCACCGACGCCACCAACCGCCCCTGTGCTGCAAAGAGATGTTTCGACGTCGGGGTCGCCGCTCGAACCGCGGCTCCTCTCCACCGCGGCCGAGACGGACTGAAACTCTGCGGCGGAGGAATGCCTTGAAACAATATCTCACCTTGCCTATCATAACAGAAAAAAAAAAAAAAGAGAATTTAATTTGTTTTCATTCTATGCTAATATGAATTCTGTCTAATGCAATTATATTTTTGTTGTTTTCATTCCAGTTAGCCATGGTTTTTATAGGGAAAGAGGTGGGGTTGCGGGGGTAAACAAAACAAAGCTTGATTATTACTGCACTACATTTGTTTGACCCCGGCTTTCCCAGAGGAGACCCTGCCTTCTTAAAAAACAAAACAAAACAAAAAGAATCCACTTTGAACGTGCTTATTACTTTAATTGTAGCTGCCTGGTGTGCTGGTTGGGGAGGGGCCCTTCTTAGTTTTGGTGCCTCCACTCAGCCCCCCGTTCCCTCCGCACACAGACACGTTGTCAGTGTAAGATGAAGCGACACTCGGTGGAGTGTCCGCTTCGGCGTTTCGTGGACCTGCTCCATCAGAATGTTGTAGATGAGTCCGTATGTAAACCTGCTTCTTAGTTGTATTTACACTGTACAGCCCGGGTTTTTTTTTTTAAGCCCCGCCCCTTCTCAACCCAGTGCGTGACTTTCTCCAGGGAGCCTAAGTTATTGTGTTATCAAAAGTACTTGAATATGTAAATCTATAGGAACACTTTTATTGTTTGTTTTTCTTTTCTTTCTTTCTTCCCTCTTCTTTCTTTCTTTTTTTTTTTGCTTCCTTTGTTTGCAGTAACTCCCTGTAAAGGATTTAATGGGGAAACGATGGGAGAAGAAGCTATTTGAATGACCGATTATTCATTTATTCGATCTGAGGTCAGCTGGTCCGTGGCAGCTGGATCCGTGTCGCTCCAGCTTCCCGTGCTAGAAAGAGTTCCGTTTATCGAGATGGAGTAATCCAGACTATTTAGCCTTCTCTGCTCCCAGCCCTGGATTCCCCCGCCGAGTGCCATTTCCGAGACTACTACTACTACTTTTACTACTAGCCCATGCCTTTTCCTGTGCCAGGAAAATATCAAGATGAATGTTTTCCTTTTTCACTCCACCCCGTGTCCTCGAATGCGTCGCCTACCGTTTCTTTCTTCTTTTCTTCTTCTGCAGAGCAGCGCAGCTCGGTGCCATACCAGGCGGTGTTTTTTAACGACTCGTTCCGTCTTAAAAGTCCAAAAAGGAAGGGGGCCAAACCCACCGCCTTGTGGGCCCACGCTTACGTTTCCCTGCTGAGTTTGTGACGCAGCATCTAGTTCTATAGCTTCTGGCTGAGCTGGTATATATAGCTATATTACTCTGGATTTGTCTTAAAGCGCCACACTCATTGTGAGCTGTATCTGCATGGCGAGCGGTCTCTTTATCTTAACGTTGGATCCGCGACACGATGCAGCTTCTGCTCCTCGCGACCTTTTCTGGTTTCTTTTTTTGCTACACATTCCAGTTCTGTTCCGACTGTTCATGTCAGTCACGGTTTATGGCTTTCGTGTGTATTTGTGTACGTGTGCAAATCAAATCAAAGCAAATGAGTGCATGAATGATTTTGTTTTTTTTTCTTGGGTTCTCTGGCACTTCTCCCCCACCCCTCGTTGCTGTACTGTAGGGTTGTTTGATTTACTGTACCTTGTTTCTTTGAGGGAGAGGTGATATGTACTGCAATATTGTGCTGATTATTTGAACTGTAAATTGTACAGAGCCTCACAATTGTAGTCTTTGTTGGGAATTTCTATAAAAAAAATTATTTCTGATTTCTTTTTCTCAGACTGTGGAAAATCAAATTGTACAGCTCCAAGAATCTATCTTTCCTTCTGCGTTTTTTTTTTCTGTTGTTTTTTTAAATAGAGCTGTGATTAAGATAAATCCTTAATCTGTAAATAAGTAATATTGTGTTGAAATATGAATGTCACTTCAAAAAAATGTATTTGAATGAGTTAGTCAAGGGCTTCAAGTATGAAGGACCCACCATTTCTTCTTTTTAATGATTTCATATATTTAAGTTGCAGAAAGGTAAATGGCCTTTTTATCTGAGATGACTGTTTTTTTTTTCCTTTGTTTTTCTCGGATTCATATGAAATGGTGTCTCACACATAAACCTTCTAAAAATCACTTTTTATTCCCTCCACACCTAAAGGGAATCTCCAATTTGCACCCTTTTTATGTAAAATAAAAGACCTGTCCACCTTTTTCAGTCTATTTGTGATGATTTTTTTTTTTTTTTTAGATTTAATGACACTCAGAAATTTGTGGTAAAGATTTGTAAATGGATTTCAGCCTGCGTATAATTTATTACCAGGGATGAACTCATAAATCGGCCTCGATTTCCTTAATTATGGGAGATCGGCTGATGTTATGCTCCCATAGTAGAGTCTGCTATGAGAGAAGCTGACTTTGTGACAGAACTGTCTACAAACTTGGCAAAAAAAAAAAAGTATTAGACAACAAAATTAGCTGATCAGGTTTTTTAACGATCGATGATCGGCATGAAAAGTGCAATCGGTGCGCTTATAATTGATTACATTTGTTGCACAATCTTTCACACATTTTACAGAAATCAAGCCATTAATGTGACCACATTTATTCAGTAGGGAAGAACTTGTTTTCTCCTTGGTGTCCCTCCTGTGAACACAGTTTTTCTATTAATAGTCTTAGTTTTGATTAAATCCCAGTCAGTCGTAATTTCTCGCATAACTAATTCGGTCCTTTCTTGGTCTGGCACGGAGAAGGTTCGCTTTTCGTTTTTAAGAGTGAAACAAACCTTTAATTCCAATGTCCACTGAAATTAAAAGGTTTCCCAGGTCGTTTCTCTCCTCCCACCACCAGGTGGCGGTGATGGTTTCAGCTTTGCAGCGCCTGTTTGCGGCCTCTTAACTATAAACATCCGGTGTCACGTAGTGGCGTTTCTTTTCCACCGGTCAGAGCCAACATGGTGGGTATTGGAGAACTTTTCTGGCACAATCCTTCCCAATCCTCCTTACATGTCCACTCACCGAAAACTGACGACCCCCACTCCGTATTTATCGACTTAAAAGACCATCTACGACTGGGTTTTGCTAACGTTAGTAGAGGGGAATACACATAAAACACGTCCCTGTTCTTATGAGCGACCCGGAGAAGCAGCTGCACTTTTTTCTCCTATTTAGTCATTTTATTTATAAACTAAAAATATTACATATTGACCAAGCGATTGCGTCAAAATGTTTACGGTGTATTTTGTTGGTGTAAAAACAAGAAACATAAAAATTAAATGTATATATCTATGTACCCAGGTTAACCTATTTTCACTTGTAAATAAACATTTTATTGTATCTTGTTGATTCCCTCTGTTCTGGATTAGAGTTTTATTTAAAGATTAGCTGTAAGGCTAAAAATACATTTGATAAAAATGTATTTTCTGGGTGCATTTTAGTAAATTGGAATACAATGTTGCGAATTATTCTTAATTTAAAGAATTGTACACAGTAACACTTTTTTTTAACAGCTAGTATAAACAAACTTCAGTTCTCTAAAAAATGTTTTAAACTTTGCATAGCTTGGCTATTTTATGCAGAAATCGCACAATAACGGGGAAGACGCTAACGCCCTCTGCCAACCCGATAAACCACAAAAGGTCATTGCTGTGGAAGCTGACTGTGGAGAGAACTGTATTAATAGAAAGTTGAGTGGAAGGAAAAACTGTTACATTATCAAACTAACCTGATATAAACTCGAAAAGAGTCTGTGGCGGAAGATGATACACCAGAGCCAATAATACTGTCTACAGGCTGTAACTAAATCCAGATTTTCTTGAACACCTCAGCAGAAACTCATGCCACACTGACAGGATGCAGTTTTAAAAAAAAAAAAAGTTCATATAGTGGCATTATTTTCAGTATGCTGTCTGTAAACAGCATCAGTTTTTATGTAAAATTCTGAAGCCAGAATCAAGAACAGAAATGAACATTTGGCAGAAATCAATTTCTGTTGCAATAAATCCATTTAATATGTTTCATTTTTTAAAATGAAATTCTAAAAATATCCCTTACGTGTACGTGACGGTTTTTGTTTTCTCTCTTCAGGGACGAGTCAGGACCAAAACAGTGAAGAAGGCCGCCAGGGTCATCATTGAGAAATACTACACACGGCTGGGCAACGACTTCCACACCAACAAGAGGGTGTGTGAGGAGATCGCCATCATCCCCAGCAAACCTCTGCGAAACAAAGTTGCAGGGTTTGTAGCATTTGATCTATTTCTGTTTCTTGTGATGGTTTCAGAATATTATTACCAGTGTGTGGATCTGTTCCTCTTTCTGCCTCCAAGCCTATTTAATATTTTAAAAACGATCACAGTTGATTGTGATGAGTTACTGCACCACCAGTAGAAGACTTGGCGCCCCCATCATCATCATCATCAACTTTCTCTGTAGACTTTAAGAAACCTGGGTTTTGCGCCTCTTTTCCTTCTGACTCTGGGATCTTTACTTCCACATAAAATGCTACATTTTCATTCATCCTCACGTACGATGTTGGACCAGTGCGCAGGTGCAACGGGTCAGGAGTGGCCTAACACAAGGAAGGCGTCCATATTATGGAGTTTCTCCAAACTTGTAAATGTTTAAGTACTCCTGGAAGAGCACACATTCAAACATTGGTTCCTTTATGAGCACAGAAGAGGAGATGGGTCTGCCTTGGACCAGCAGGGGGAGCACTGGACCATGTTGGTCTGAGGAGTTTTTCACTGTATCCGGTTGGACCGTTGAGGCTTAATATGCTGTATGATAAATTTAGGAAGTATCAAAGTCCAAGGTGTTTCTTTTTTTCCCAAGCTTATTCCTGTAACCATGCGCTCTGCTGTGTCTCAGCTATGTGACGCACCTGATGAAACGCATCCAGCGCGGCCCCGTCAGAGGAATCTCCATCAAGCTGCAAGAGGAGGAGAGGGAGAGGAGGGACAACTACGTCCCTGAGGTACGGAAGCCATTTTGTCATAAGCTTAGGTCACAGAGGACCAGTGGTGTCCAAGGTTAGTCTATTAGGCCCAGTGTCCTGACCAGAGCCTGTGGCATGTTGCAGATTTCAGCTCTGGACCAGGAGATCATCGAGGTGGATCCGGATACAAAAGAAATGCTCAAGATGCTGGTAAGCCTGAAATCTAAAGCCATATTGATGTTATTCCAAATATAGATGTTTGGGAAGTACTTCAACTCAATCCTCAGTCTTGGCACACATGTGCTGCTCATACAACTAGAATTAAAAAGTTTCAGAGTGGAACATCTTAAGGTGATTCATTGCTCTGTTGAAGTCCATATGTTTCTTCCTAGGATTTCGGTGGCCTGTCCAAGCTTCAGGTCACTCAGCCAACTGCGGGAATGAACTTCAAAACGCCACGAGGATTGTAAAATCATGTCAGCATCTGAATAAAGAGATGGAATTAGAACTGGTTTCTCAGTTTTATCCTCTAGGAAATAATTTTTTTAAAATGCCTACAAGCAAAATTTGAGTGCATTGGATGCAGTTTTAAGCACAACTTCTGTAGGTCAGTCAGCAGTTTGACCCACAGGTGCTTCTAAAAATGAGAAGTTATGACTCAGCAAGTGAGAAGGATGACTTTATTCTGGATTGTCAGGCTGTTTAACTCTTCTTCTAGATTCTGGGTCCTTTATTTCCAAATGAAAGTACTTTCATCTGAACTTTGAGCCACTGAAGCTGCCCAGTCCTTGTTCCTTAAATCTAGAATCTGGTTCAGGTTTTCACTTAAAACAGTTACAGCCAATAACTGTCAAACCCAGAGAGGTTTGACAGTTTTTGAAATCAATGACTTGAATCTCAAGCTCTTAAAATGGACAAGACTATAGTTGTTCTGGTTGCTTAAAAAAATTAAAAGTTTAGCTGTTCTTTGGCTACAGGACGCCGCTTTAGCAGTTGTAGGCAATTTCAGTTCTGAATTAAATTAACTTAGGTTTTTTCTACCATAAATGCATGTACAAAACTTTCACATGCACCTACAGCTAATGCTAACATTGAATTCACTTGAAAAAGGGTGAAAATCTGAAAACATAACTACGAAGTCTTTGGTTATAAGAAAAGGAATTTCCCCCCATTTTTTCAATTTAGTAATATTTTCTATTTGTGCCTGCCTCAAATGGAAAATGACATTTAGAATTCATGTAAAGCTATTCAAAGTCAGATGTAGTAAAGTTACCATCTTAAAACACATGCTCTAACTTTTAGACAATTCTAGCATACATCAGTAACTGCCTTTAAAAAAAAAAATTGCTGACAATTTTGTAAAAGCAAGAAAAGCTGCAAATATTAAAAACTCAAACAAATCAGCAATGCTTAAACACCTTTATTGTGCCCAATCTGAACATACTCCACAACTGTCAAGTAGCAGCAAACTTGGCAGACCACAATGAGGTAGACTTTCAAAACTCTAAAAAGCAGCTGGGCTAAAGGACAACAAGCTCAGCATGACAAACCTAATGGATAAAGGAAAGACGCGTTGTCTTTGGCACACGGCTTATGCATTTTTGTCCAACTGGAACAGGAAGGCAAAATGGAATAAGAAAGCTAGGGATCATTTATCAGGGGAGGAGGGGTCTACTCAAGCTCTGGATAGTTTATCAGCTTAGTGGAAGTTCTTACATTCAACAGGAAACGAGCAGCTGTTCGAACATAGAGCATGTCCCCCGCTGATGTACAAAGGTGATTAAAAACCACGGCCACCTCTCCACACGTGTAAATTAAAAAGTGCAAAAAGAAGAAAAAAAAAAACTTTATACAAATCAAATTATTCACTCCAGTTCAACTGAATCCATCAAGTGTTCTAAAAGTGATGGCTCACAAGTTGAGACATATCCAGTAGTACTGATTCACATTTAATAACTGGATCAACAAAGCAAGTTAAAGTAGTACATCCAACGTTTTGTGCCCATTCAGCTGAAATTTGGGAGGGCAAATAAAAAAGGAAAAAAAAATTAAACTGTATGTGGGGGGGGGAAAAAAAATAAAAGGGGAGGGTTTTCCCTTAAACAGCCACCTGGTAGAATTGTTCAAAAATTTTCATGTCATGACTTAAAACCGTTTGTGTACAAATTAGTAAAAAACTGCGTAAAAATGTCTGAAATGCGACTGGTTAAATGAAGCCCAACATTCAACTCCCGAAAAGTAAGAAACACCAGCTGGCTTGCACAGGAAACAGACGCCAACCGGGCCAAGGGGAGGGAAGAGGGGAGGAAAATAAAAATTTAAAGGCACTGTATGGCATTTGCCAATGAATGGCAATGAGACTTGCGTGATTGCTCTTCACTATGCAATACATGAAAACAAAACAATGGAAAAAAAAAAAAAAAAAAAAGGCCATTTTCATCCACTTCTTAACCTTAGACTGACTAACATCTGTGGCCACGCGTCGGAGAAAATGCTTTAAAGCGTGACGGGCCCCTTGTCTACTCCCAACAAGGTCACTGTGCATAGTGCCACTGTGAACAGCAAAAATGGAGCAAGTGCAAAAGTGAACATTTCCTACAGTGATATCCCCAGTGCCTGGTGGAATGCCTTGGTGCCCTCTGACCGAGGGACGTCCGGCACACGTGCTCTCCTCGGCGGGCGGCTTTCACCCCGCCGAGGGGGTGCTCTTCCTCAGACTTCCTCAGAGTGTCGGGACTCCGGATTTAGCTGGAATCTCGGTTCTTCTGGTTGCGCATGAGGGGTCTGTGGTTGCTCAAGATGTCCATGGAGTGCTGCCAGTGCCAGCAGGAGCGGCAGTAGTACTTGAAGCAGGCCTGGGGGGAGAGACGACCGACAGGAAATGTGAGAACTACGGGCTGAAACTATCGTTTAAGTTATCAATTCATCAAATGACAGGATAATCTGAGACTAACTTTCACATTCTGCACATTTTTCCATTTATGCCTTTTGTAAATGCTATCGAATTGTTATTTGCATCTTTTAATGCATTTCTAATACTTTAACATTTTATGTTCTAAAATGCAATAACAGCATTCCTTTAGTTTTGTAGCAGAGATGCATCTGCAGCTAAAAAAAATACTTCAAACATGTGAAAAGCTCAGGCCTTATTGCTTGACTAACACATTGTAGGATTAATCAGATTATTTTTTGATTAACTGAATAATTGGATAGCAAAAGGTGCTTAATGAGTTTGTTTTTATTATAATTTGAACCAGGTGAAGCTAAAACTGCCTCTTTAGTTTTGGGTAAAACATTTTCACATCATCTTACAATTGAGACAAAACAATACTTACATTTTGCATTTGGGAACATACTTCCAGAAATTAGTTTTTTTTTTTGAGTCTGCATACACCAGTTAAACGATTACCAAATTAGTTGACAGTCATTTCAATAATTGGCTCATTATGATCAACATCACAGGTATAATGAGAACAGGTAAAGTTTGTGCAACAGCACCTTGGCATCGTTCTGTAACCAGAAGTTACTTTATAAAGTCGGCAGGATCTTTCCATCTCAGAACAATCTGATCCATCATGTTTCAGTCCAGTTTGTCCAATTTTAATGTGGCCATAGATCTTTGGCTGCATTTCTTTCAGTGGTTTTACTGGAACAAAAGCCAGTAAGCAACAGGAAATTTGTTGGACCAACACATTTTCTCCACCCCCCATAAAGGCTTGGATTACTGAAACTTTAGAAAGGCGCCACATTCAAAACTCTTAATCATAATATCGATGTGGCCCAAAATGAAAAGGACTTTGATATCTGTGGTTTAAAGGGTCAGTTGTGGTATTAAGCTGTTAAAACAAGAACTTCTTGAAGTCAAGTATTGATCATCTTTTCACATTAATACCGTTTTGATTTGATTTATAAAAATATTTAAGGGCACGACTGTTTGTCCATTTAGTGACCACAAAAACAGTTATGATGGGCCGGATTTGACATGTTCATCAAACCATTGTTAGGAGAGATGCATGAAGAAAGTTGTGCTGGATATTTTTCCACTGACCTGGTCTCTGCAGAAGAAAGGCCCAGGTTGACGAAGGCAAACTTGACACATGGAGTCTTCCAGGTAGGGGTCGATCTGAACCTGAAGGAAGAGTCACAACTTAAAACCCTAAAACTGTAATGAGTAAATTCAAAAAAATTTTGAGTGAGGAATAACTTTTTTAAACAGACAATCTTACCTTTTTTGTAAACTTTGGCGTTTTAATCTCCACAAATGCTGCGCACACGGCTTTCAGATAGCTGCGCTGGTTGTTGAAGGTGACACGTCCAGAGCCTGCACACACCGCCCTGGACATGAATCCTCAAGAAACCCTTTCAGAGCAACTATTCTAGATGGCAGCTGCCGTTACCTATGGGATACTTGTGCTTGTCCGTGTCGATGCCGGCATACATGACGCCCCCGAACAGGTCGTTCATGATGCTGGCCAGCGCCTCGGCGTTGAGCATGCCGTGCAGAGCGCCGACAAACACAGTCTTACTGGGGTCCAAGCGCTGGGCGGGACAGCGCACATAGTTGCTGTCAGAGATCACCCAGGGGATGACCTGCACCTGGAGCAGGAATGGGCAGGTCAGGGGTCAAATTACTGAGAGTTGGGATAAAAACTCTCAGCTCAGACAACTTAGAAAAATCAAAAAATTAGGTAGCTTAGCAGAAACACGACTTCTTTGTTGCTTCAATATCATTAACAGTAGGGTTGTATTGCGATAAACAATCTTTAATTGTTTATTAGTTTTGTTTTTGCAGTGAGTTTTCACTGCAAAAAACAAAACCTTAAAGTATTTTTGGTTTAGTTTCTAGTGCAAATATCTTGGGATACTTGAAATAAGACAAATACAAAATTATAAGTAACCTTTCAGGAAGATTATTTTAAGTCTAATTCCTTCATTGATGAAAAACTTAAAAAAAAAAAAAAGTACAAAAATTTATAAACGTTTTGCCAGGTTAATCCCCAAGAATGAGGATAATGAGAGTTAATCAGTAATGTTGTACATCATCTGCTGTAAATTCCTGAGGAATCTTTGAGTTTACCAATTAAAATCTCATTGAAAAGTAGAATCTGTATGGAAACTGCAGGAAGACAGCTGTTCTAACCTCGCAAGTAAGCTGAACACTTTCAGTTTCTAAATAAGACTTTGGGTCATTTAAAAACAGCATTGATTATTTTGAAGTTGTGCTCAGAAGTAAACACTAATTCACTCCTCCAAGCATTCCTGAAGGGAACTGCTGCAGAACAACACTTATTAGAAACTCACAGCTTTTGTTGCAGAGCAGGGAGACTATTTGATACTTTTCACAATTCAACTGCATATGCCAAGCACTGCTGAGTTAAAATAAGCCTCTATTTTTATTTAGTTATTGTAAACTGTGTATTTTGTAATTGTTATATTTTTTGGACACATTTCAAGCATTCACACCAGGATATATTCAGCCTTACAGCAATAGATTCTTACACCGAACATCTTGGGTTTGTATGTAGCATTGGAAGTTTAGGGAGGATGTTGATGTTACTGCTGCAATAAATCCACATTTTCCTGATTTCTCATCATTCTGAAGCCCCAACACAGTTCATATCTTCACAGTGGCTCAGAAAACCAACCAAATCACTTAAGTACTTTAAAAACAAACACCTTCGAGCCAAAGAAAAAGGAATTGAAAAGTTTTGATAAAACAAGAGTTCCACAGATTCCCATCAGTGGAGGGAAAAGCTAAAAATGACTGCAGTTTGAAGTGGCACAAAGATGGAGGTTTTCTTCAGAGGAACTTGCGATGCCAGTATATTTCGGTGTAGTTAATGCTGGCTGTTTATGGTTTCACTACACAGTGATGTGAAATCAGAACATTACAAAGCAAATGTTTGATGCTAGAGCAGATTCTACAGGTTTGTAAGACGTAAACTCGTCACAGTCCAGCTTTGCGACTATGCCAGCTCCTACTCACGTCTTTGCATCGCATTCTGCGGCTGGACATCTTGAAGTAATATTCCCGACTGTCCTCTGGGTGAAAGGGATCCTGGGAGCACGCCTGGAGCAGCGCCCTCACTGACTTCTCGTTTTCAAACACCAGGTAAACGTAGCCTGAAGGCATTAAAAAAATAAATAAATAATGGCCAACACTTATTAGCATCATCCTTGGTAAAATTCAACCACAAGACTTTCCCCATTTTATAAAACTTCAAAATTTGCTGAGTTTAAAGTGACACTGCATGTTTGACAGTAGTAGTTTTGTTCTGAAGCTCCATTTCTGACAAATTTGTTCTGAACATATTTTTATTAAATCAAAAACATGTTCTTTGCTTTGATTCCCGTCAATTTTACAGCAAAATACATGAACATGATTTAGCATATTTTATCTAAACACTGAAGCATGTCTAAAATCTGGAGTTCATGCAAATCTCCAATTTTTCTAAAAATTCAGATGAAAAAACAAAAAAAAAAAAACAAGCCTGAAAACAATTTCCTACATCGGAGTATTAGGGTCACTTTAAGAAAATTAAAGTTACAAGAAGCTGTTCAAGAATATGGCCGAAATGCAAGAAAGTTATAATATGACTATTTACATAACAGTCATATTATAACACAGCCATGAGTTATAAGTCATGTCATATTTTGTTAATATTGACTACATTTTTATTTATTCTTAATACTCCATTGTCGTTTCCACACCAACCAGACCTATGCATCACATAGCAATCTTGAAACCCAGAAAGAAAAGGTAACAGAAAATAAAATTATAATATGTGCAAAGTTAAAGGCAGACAGTTGAAATAATTTACCATCTTTAACACTATACCAACTAAAATGCATCTGCTTTTCCATTTTGATAGATGGTACTCTTTTAGAAACCAATTAGCTCCCCACATTTGGCCCATCTCTATGCCTAGAGTCACCATTTAGCAGTGCCCGTAAAAAGGATAAGTTCCCAGCATGCATTGTGCTCACCACAGATGTCCACCCTAAAACCAGGAGGGAAAATGGAAATTAGCCTACCAGCTCGCGGTTACCTTTAGCCACATTACCTTTAGGAGGGCAGCGGGGATGCTTTCCATCCTTACCTGGCCACTCCACAGTCAGAGGGCCATACCCACTGAAGGTGTTGATCAGGCCAGCTGGACAAAAGCAGCAATAGAGCAGCCATGTTTCAATCTGGTTAAATATCAGGGTCCCAACTAGTAAAATACAAGCACTTTTCAAGCATCAACTTTGAGGCAAGCTTTCAAAGTTCTCACTTTGGAAATAAAAATGCATATTACCCAAGAAAGACTATTTCAATTTACCATTAAATGTTTTCTGTTGCCATTACAGCAGGGACATGGTAATGTCTGACTGGTCTGAGAACAAAACACTAGTTTAACCAAATTCCCCAATTTCAATAACATAATTTTAAAATATAACCTCCATTTTAATTACACTATTGTCTCACTGAGTTAAATATTCATTTCCAAATTACCTTCCTGCTCAAACTAAATGCTTAAATTCACAGTTGAAACTCAAGACTTTTTTTACCCAACCGTCTGAACTTAGAACAAATTTATCTTGTTTTACATCAGTTAGAAACATCAAAATAATTTTCATTTCCTAAAATGCCAGAAAACTTGCCAAGAACAGATTTGTTTAGTAGGTGTGTGAAAATATCTGTTTGCAACTGTAAAACATTAAATTGCACTTCAAATCATTTTCAAGGACCTAAAGAAATCAAGCACTTTCCAAACCTTGAAAACTTCTAAGCATTTTTTAAGGACTCCAAGCACCCATGAGAACCATGAAATATTTAATTACTTCAGGTTTAATCTCAATCTCAAAATGTGTAAGAAAGATTAAAGTGGCTGAATTTCTTACAAATACATTTCACATTTTATTTCAACTATATTTCTGTTGCGTTGGTCCAAGTATTTCCTCCGAGTTCTATCCCACTGAAGGAGTTGAACAGAAATGTTCCATTTTGCAAATACAAAATGTTACTAATGTTAATGTTGAGACGAACCTTCAGTGATGTCCCAGGGCACGCCACCAAGAAAGACCTTGCAGGAGTAAATGGGATCCTTGTTGTTTCTGGGAGGCAGCTGACCGCTCCAAGTGAATGTGGCCTCATTCACAGCTAATGCATGCAAAAAAAAAAGAAAAAAAAGAAAAAGTTAAACATCGTCTCATCCCATCTTTAACAGAGCTTTGAGACAAACGAGCAACGTACCTGCAGCCTGCCTGTGCAGACGGGCTTCTCTCTCGATGCTAAACGCGTCGTCCGATTGGTCGAGCATGTCCGAGCCGGGCCACGGGGAGCCGGTGCGCCAGCGGCGGGAGATGGTGGAGGAGGCGGGGCTGGCGCTGGGCGGCGGAGTCAGAGGGGAGCTCGTGTCCTGGGGGTCCAGGCGCGAGCCCAGCCGCAGCAGGTCCTTCTGCATGTTGGACGTCACGTAAGGCAGTGGAGGAGAGATCCGCAAATTAGACTGCAGAGGAAGACGTGGCTGGATTATTTCCGGTAGAGATAGAGTGGAATATCAGTCTAGATTATTTTTACTATGACTCCATCTGGAAGGCTCTGGTTAAACAGAACCATCTCAGGTGTTTAAACCAGTCTGTAAATGTGCAGCAAAACGTGCTATGAAAAAATTGCAGATTGTCCATTTTAAGTCAAATTGTGTCCCCCTCACTTGTACAGCAAGACATAAGTCAAATTTAACACCAAGACTTTTTTTTTTTTTTTAATTTAATACTGGAAAAACTATACAGGCTGGCTCAAAAATGAGCTAGTGGCAAAAACAAACTTAATCCGACCAACAGGCTGTGCATTTGAACTTAACCATGACACAAAGGAATATATATAGTTAGCAAGGGTATATTAGCAGCTAGTTACAGAACACAATGAAACAATTTTGCCTGACAGAAAAGTCCCGCAAGAAAAAAAAAAAGAAAGAAAAACTACATAAAGTTAAATACTCATGCCATAACATTTAAGATCTGTGATTTGTGTATTTTAGGCTCTTACATTTTTTAATTGAATTTTAGACATTTCAAGGCCTTAGTTTCACATGCGTGTGCATAAAATTAAAGACGTTTTAAGGACGTGCGGTCACCCTGATTAAAGCCTGAAACAAAAGACAAACATAATCAGACTCTTTGATCAATGGCCTTTAGTCTATAAAAGCCTGAATGTGGAGGCTTCGGGAACATTTGAAGATTTTTTTAAATTATGCACTTAATGACATTTTAAGTTTTATCCTTTTACCAACACAAGAAAAAAGCCTGGAAGCTATGAGGTGAAGTATTGCATTAACTTTACTGATCCAGAGATTAACAAAAAATCTCTAGTGGCTTACAAGTAAACCGCTCAGGTAAATAAAAGCTCATTAAGCCAACAGATGTCGCAATTTTGAAGAATTTTTTTTTTTTTTTTTAAATCACTTGTAGACTTTGATTACTCTGCAGAAGTCAAATTGCTGCCCAGTGTTTTTTTTTTTTTTTTTTTTAAAGAAGCTCTGATGAAGAGGTCCCCTGTGTGCAATCAGAGCAATTCTTCCTGTGCTTTGTCTGCAATTATTCTGCCAATATGTCAAAGACTGAAGTCAAACCTCTGCTCTTCAATGAGGAAGGACAACCGCTCTGCTGAGCACAAAGTGGAAGAAAATACTAATGTACTCTGACGCAAAAACCAAGTAAAATTAGGTCTAAGCTGGAAGATGCGTTCTTTTAAAATATGAAGCAATTGAGGGGACGATTTGCCAGCAACAGTCGGACAAATCTGCTTGTCTGCATCAGCTAATGTTATTTGTTAAGCCAAATCCTTCATGAATATGCATATCAGGAAAACCCAGCTCGATTCTAGTGTGGAATACTAAACTATTTAAAGTGTTTGAGTAAAGATAAATGATGTGCCTTACCAGCATGTCACAGAGGTGATCTGATCCAGAGCTGAATCCACTGGTCTCAGAATCTTCAGGGCTGCTGGAGCGAGAGTCCAGGAAGGAGCTGGAGTCCAGCCGGTTCGCCATCCTCGCCATTCCGGGGAACTTCTCCAGGAAGTCAGCGGTCACGTTCACGGACTCATGGGGCAGATAGCCCGGAGGCTTCCCCAGGATGCTACTGAAAGGGTTGTTCAGCAGGCCCAGCACTGGTAGACGAGACAGTCGGGGTGTTAAAGCAGCACAAGCTGAAGAAAATGGGACGAGCGTGCTGACTCTACAGAGCTGTTTCGATTTGTCAGCAAGCGGGATGCATAAAGTTTCTAAAAGATGCATCTTTCTTCCCTGCATTTTGCAACTGAATAAAGAAAGGCAGTTGTGCTGAATTGACAGTTCAATGTTGATTTAGAACAGAAACCCTGCAGTGAAACAGAGGCAGCACCAATGTGCCTACAAAGTATCAGATAAGCCAGCTGGCTTCTACCTATGACTGGGCAGCAAGTTGATTTTTAACAATCAACCAAATTCTCTGTTTTATTTCACTAATTTACTGCTTGGGTTTCCAGAGTTAACCCACTCAAGAACTACCATCTTGTTTGACAAGTGTGTTTTAAAGTTCCTATTTATTTCAACTTGGAATTCAAGTCAACTCACAGAAGGAATTGTTGGAATAAAAGTCAGTTTTTTTAAAAAGACTTTGTGTCATTTGTAGTTTAAGGAAAAAAAGTGAGGGAAATCAAATTTTGTGCAAGAAGAAATTTTAACAAAAGTATATTTTTAAGCCATATTTCCCAGTCCTACTCAATAAAGCATGAAGCATCTCCAAATCTTTGAGATCTGAAATCCAGAAGCAAAAAATGCTAAACTTTTTTCCCTCCCAGCAGCAGGCCGGTTCAGTCACATCTTTCAACCAGTTCGCTGACTTCCTTTCTGTAACAAGGTTTGCTGTCAGTGACTGAGTTTCAATCACTGCTGCAGGCCCAGATCAGGCATCTATAAATCAGGTCAAGTGGGTTTGATTGGGCATGGTCAATAATAAGGCTATAGAGGGAGGGAAAAAGGTGTCACAACAAATTATGAATAATCAGTAGTTTTGCTCCCCAGCATTGTTCAGGTCCAATACAGCTTCTTCTAATCAAAGCCAAAAACTACATTTTAAACTTGGCCAATATTTAACAGCCGACTGTAGCAACATTACTGAGGTTATCAAAACGAAAGTGTGTTTTTGTAGCTTGTTTGCTTGCTACAGACGCAGCAAAGCAAAACTGCCACATCATCCTTAGCAATGCCACAGCTTGCTCCCACACACAGAACTATCAAGTATTAAATGTACAGAAAACAACCTGAATGTTGAAAAATGAAAACAAGAGAGAGAATCAACTCTGGAGACTGGCTGTGAATCTTAGACACGCTCTGCTTTGCCACTTACCGGAGGAAGAGCTGCTCTGAACCTGGGAAGAGGGAGAATGCAAATCGGCCTCCTGGCTGCTCCAGGGTCTGTCCCAGCCGGACAGACGCAGCGACTGCAGCCCGAGGCCCAGGTCCGTGACATCCGACGGGCCCCGGGGTAAAGGGATGTCCTGGGAGTTGGGTATGTTGCCGCAGTTGGGAAAAAGCATCCTCCTGCCGCCCACAGCAGCCAGCTCCGATTCTATAGAGCCAGTTAGCAAAACGAGAGAAGAGACAGACAGAGAGGGAAGCATTAGCAAAAAAAAATAAATACTAATAATAAAATCAGCAGAGGAGAGGACAGAGCGAAGTCTGTCTTATTTCCCTGTGAAGAGAAAGTGAGAAAGCAATAAAACTTCCCTCATCATCGTCACGTCTCCCCCTACCCTGGCTGACTGCGGAGCTAACCTGCTGCCTCTGTGCCTGGTGCGACTGCCATGCATCTCTGTCCGCATCACTGACCCACCTAGCAGCATGTGACATGGCTGCTGATGCACTCGCACACCCCTTCTAATGACATCAGCTTCACCCTCCTCCGCCACCCCTGCTTTAACCGTGTAATGACAAAATTCCAGTCGAAGCTATCGGTTTGTAGATGGAAGTCCTCCCCCACCCTTTCCGCAACCTGCTTCAGAGTGAGGAGGGCGACAGCTGCCACCGTTCCTGGCGCTGCTTACTTGGTCTAGTCTGATTTCCTGAGAGAGGCAGAAGGGGAGGGAGGGAGGGAGGAAGGGAATGACTCAGCAAACTTTTAGCTCAAAAGCACCTCGCATTCTGGGATGCACAGTGATTTCATTACAAACAATCTGTATTTTGTGAATTTTCCATTTAAAAAAACCCAAAATAAACAGAAGCAAATTAGCAAAAGGCTTGTTGCATCAGAAGCAGCTGACTGATCAGATGAGGTCTGTGCAGACATGCGCTGCAAACTCCCACCCCTCCCCTCTCCTGGAACGCTTCCAGCTACCCGCCAACTCCCCCTGATTCAGCAACGCCGAGCTCTCCGAAGCACAGGCCCAGAGCCAAAAGCAGGAGTTTTGCTCTCCATTTTGCACCAGGATCAAATTTATTTATTTATTTATTTATTTTAAACATTGGAAGTTGCAACATTTGACTTTTTGAGCTTCATCATTAAAAAAAAGAAAAAAAGAAAAAGGGAGTAACAATGCACTGAGTGCAAATGCAAAATTAGCAACTTAATTTAAGATAGATGCTACAGTGAGCTTATTGCTTGGCTAAAATATTACTCCCAGGGCTAAGACTGCTGCATTGCTGCAGATCAGTGATTCAGCATGAATCAGCTCTTGGCAACTGAATGATGAGGTGAACAAGTTTCTATGCTGAAATGTCCAAGTGAAACTCCATCAGCACTCACTGAACCCGAAATTTAAATATTTCAATTTAGCAATTTACACAGTTTAATAGTTTCTTCTTTAACTCTACCAAAAAAAAAAAAAAAAAAAAAAATCAATACCAATCCAGGCTTCCTAAATGTTTTGTTTCTAAAATTCATGCATTTTGTTTGATTGCATTATTTCCGTCTTGCGCTTTAAAATGTTATGTGTAAATACAATGAACTCTGTTATATGGCAAGCAGATACACATTTTATTTTGCCTCCATATCAGGTTAAACCGTGGATGAAATGAACACACTATGAAATAAAGTAGAATTTTATATTTGAGAGCTTTCAGACAAATAACATTTTAAAAATGGTACAAAAGCTACGCTGTTTTTCTAGTGATTGAGTTATGCAACAGAATGGCACAAATGACAGATTGGGCTTTTAGATTTTTCATGGTGTGAAACCACAAAAATCTACAGTTTTAGTCAACATAAATAAACTTAAAAGCAATTAGCTTTTGCTTGACCTCCTGTATTTACAGCAGCTTGTCTAACTTGAAGGTAGTTGTAGAAGTCCAGCATAGCAACCCTCATTATTAATGTTAAGTTGCATGCGCTGGAACTTAATACAACTAAAGTGCAACATTTTTTTTTAAATGCTATTTAAACATTGCACATTTTTCTTTTTAACCCTCCTATTATGTTCTGGGTCAAATTGACCCGTTTTAAAGTTTAATTTTTTTTTTTTTTTAAATAGTTGGAAGTATTTTTTTTGCATGAAACTTTTTCTATTTGTCTTAATAGGTGCATTCTACATATAAATTGAAAATGTATTCATTTTACACATTTCCAGTCCCCACCGGGTCTACTTTATACATTGATACTGTTCGGGTCAATTTGACCCGGCAGTCAAGTTGAAGTGCAAAAAAAGATTTAAAAATGTCCAATTTTATATGTTTCTTGCAGCTATGAACCATATTTCACCCCACACACACACAAACACAACACATCACACACATACAAACCCACTTTCTCACTACTCTCTTTACTTCACTTGGAAACTGCGAGAAAGCAGGTGTTCATACAACTTTTGAAGGGAACCTTTTCTGTTCCTGTGGTCAAACTCCACCCACACTGAGTGGACACTCAGAGGAAAACATAAATACTCTTTGTATGACTCATTTATCTTGATTTTAATCAGCAGGTCAATTTGACCCTGAACAGTACATGTGTCTCAAGTTCAATTATAAAGATCACCCATTGAAAAAAAATCAAAATGTAATATAAAAATGTTTACCAAAGATTAATTTCAAAGAAATTATTGTTTTTTGTGTCTACGATTTTTTCAGTTGACATAAAAAATATAAACTATTTTTTATTTCCAAGTCAGTAAATGAGTAGGCTGTCGCCATTGATCCTTTATTTGTGAGAAATAAAAAAAATAAAAAAAATTTTCACAAATATTGATTGAAATGCTTAGTATTGGAGTCAATAACCAGATACAAAAATGTTTTGGAGGAATTTTTTGGTTTTTGAGACTATCGCACGATTAAACACTCCCTGGTCAAATTGACCCACGAACATTATTGCTGTACCCTTGAAACGAACATAACAGGAGGGTTAAAAAAAAAAAGAGAAAAAAAAGCATTATTTGATATTAAGACCTAAAGAAGCACATTCGTTGTATCCAAATTTGTCATTTATAAAGCAAAATGGAGGAGGAGAGTTTCAGTTTGGACTCCAGGGGAGAATCGTTTTGTTTGCTAATCACCAATAAAAATAAATCGGTGAACTCCAAGCTGTAGTCGAGTGCAATGCTTCATTTCCGGGTTGTTTTTTTGCACAAACGCGTTGCATTTAAAAAGCCAAAAACAAACAGAAACCACTTTCTGAGTGAAGCGTGTCTTTACCACAGAGCAGGTCTGGTTTGTGCTTGGTGCTGTTGGGTGTGGTGCACACTCCGGTGAAGTCCAGAGCGTTGCCCAGCATGGTGTTCATCCTGCGGAAGATGTCTGCGTTGCTGCAGGTGGACAGAGCTGGGGAGTCGGTGTCCGGGCTCTCAGGCCTGCGGGAATCGTTTCTCTGCGTGAAGAAGCAGCAAAAAGAAAGATAAACATGAGGGAAATTAACCTAGAATGTGCACTAAATGCTATATTTATGTTTTAATTTGAAAAAAACTTAAGTTTCTATTCCGAAGTCGTGCTTGGGTCCATTAGAAGACCCGCCACAGGTTGACAAGGCGCACAAAAAGGTCACATTTATTAACTTCAACGTGGCCTTCGTTTTAAGCCGCTTCAGTTTCGTTTTTTTTTTTTTTTTTTTTGACTCACCAGGGAAAACGCCATGATGCGGACAGACAGCCTAAAAGAAATGTCACAATAACGACCCCGGCCTGCAGCACAAGGTCATTTTTATGAAGTATGCTAGCAGCTAATTAGTCCTAATCTGCTGAACGTGTGCAGGACGAATGAGTGGGCCTCGAGGGCCTCCGTCTGTTCACGTGCTCAACATCAAAGAGCTCACCGCAAAATACAACAACATGGCACGCGGTCACAGAGAGTATTATGACATGGGAACGAAGACAAGATAGTCTATTTTATTTTCATTTGAGATTAAACTTACATGAACTTATAAAACAATATTTAATTAGTCAATTTCTCTATCTATCTATCTATCTATCTATCTATCTATCTATCTATCTATCTATCTATCTATCTATCTATCTATCTATCTAT
>CAEFZY010079332.1:0-34628 GCA_903066815.1 Brachyrhaphis roseni
TGGATGGATGGATGGATGGATGGATGGATGGATGGATGGATGGATGGATGGATGGATGGATGGATGGATGGATGGAATATCAGAGGCCAAAAACTTTTCACAAAATCTGTGAATTAGCAAGAATAAAATAAAAAATCAACCTTGCTTCTGCTACTTAGTTTGAAAAAAAAAATACATATTAGATTTCTGTCAACATCAGGGAGGCGGTGATCAGAATTACAAGCGTACAGTTTGACCCAGCACTCCTTTGGCGGCCTTGCTCTGGTGAGCTAAGAGAATGGCCTGCAGGTACTCCCACAAAATGTTCAGCACAAGCCAATTACAGATTACATTACAGGAATCTGAAGTAAACTCCACTATATCAATTCTAACAAAATAAATCTGGATGTGTGTCAAATGAATTCCATGTGCTTTGGTCCAAATAGCAGGCTGAGGTATACAGGTATAAATATTTCTATTTTGAACAGTTGCATTTGTCTTCTGGTTTAGACTGTCACATTTTTGACATTTTATAAACTCTGTCTTTATCATTCACCTCTTTTCAGTTCGTCTATAAGCGTTCATAGACAAACTACGCACAGATTTTTTTTTTATTTGGAAGCTGTTTTATCACAAAATTGGATTGAATTCAGTTGCTAAAATTCAAATTCAGTGAAAACATTTACAACAATCAACAGCTACCAGAATCTACTATTACACCGCATTGAAAGTCAAATGCAGCTCTCAAGCCAGGCTCATGCAATGTGTATTAATAACAGATTGAAACCTCGTGTTGAAGTGACAGTGCATGAAAAGGGCCCGTCTCAGGGAAGGCAGTCTTGCACGAGAGCTGCGGGCTGAGAGAAGCACGTCTGGATCATGAGCATGCTGTTACACTCAGCGCAGACAAGCCCCTTTTCACCCAGTGTGTTCCAGTGTCTGTTTCTTTTTCAAATTACATTAATATTAACACATGATAATGAAGGCCCGAACACAGACAGAGAGGTCTTTTCTCTCCTTCACTCACACTTGCTTCCCCCCCCTGTATGTCTCTGTCTCTCTCTTCCTGTGACAATCTAAACCAGATGCCATGGGTCAAGGAGTTAAGGCAGGGGCCGATGGTGGTAGTGATGTGTTCGTGCACGTGTCAACGTGTCAATGGCCAGATATGTGGGTCTGCGCATGCATGATCTGAAGGCGATCAGAAGTCAGAACGGGAGGAGTAGGAGGAGGAGGGAGGAGGAGAATGAAAGAGGCAGCGAAAGAACGTGCCAAACCAGGAGTCAATTGTGAGAGACTGGTGCTGAAGGGAAAGGGATGGTGGGTGTGGGGGGGTTATTGTGTGGGGGATGCTTGAAGGGTGGGTGAGGGGTGTTGGGTAGCACGGGTCATTAATTTGCTGTCCTTTGTTTTGTCAGTTTGTTTTCATGAGGCCCTGAATGGGACGAAAGTAAAAGCAGTCAGCCTGAAAATTGTCTGCCTGCTCTGCAGCATGTTCTCCCCTCAGGGCTGACCAAGCTACCCCTGGGATGAGAGGGGTGCTGAGAAAGGAGGGAACTGGAGACGAGGAGGGAGCACAGAGGTTGGCCCCTGCTTCCCTCTCGCACACTAGCCACTTCGGCCAAGATTGATCACAAATTACAGATAGCAATCCTGCCCACTTCACTGACTTCTCTGTCTCGCACTCTGCTTGTACCACTCCTGTCTCTGTTTCGATTTGCCTGCAGACAGGCAATCAGATAAGACCCCACCAATTAATATCAGGAAATGAGTACAAGCGGTAAAGTTCTAATCAATGCACACTCATGAACATGTGGTTACTAGCTTACTTTGACCGAGAAAATTAAAGTTACTGCGGCAATTGTTCTTTGAAGTGCAATGAATATACACTTTTGTTGTGTTTTGAAGCTCGCATTACACATTTACCTCAACAACTTCCTCTTTAAATTTAGGCACACTGTGGGTGCAAACCTTTATGCATTACAAAAGGTTTTAAAATTACTTATCTATGAAAACAATGCAATCATCATTCATTTTTGTCTTTGACATCAGTACAGATTTTATTAAAGGGTTGAAGATTTTGAACTTTGGTCTTAGTTGCTACAGCGGCCAAAATTAAGCAAAGTAAAACCACAAAATTACAGGAAAGTCCCACAGTAAATTTAAACTATCTTCTTTTAAAGCTGACTGTTGCGGCCACACATTTAACATATTTTATGTTTTACAGCATACCTGACACTGACATGATGCCCCTACCTCATGAGACAAGATTATAAACAATATTAGGAATGTTGAGATTTTAGCAAACTGTGGAGAGAGATAAAAATTTACAAAATGTAATCAGTTCTAAACATTCAAGTCCAGGTTTGCCTACTTTATGTACTGAGGTCATTTTGTTTGCCTAAGGTGCTTTTAATGTGAAGAGATCATTAATGTGCTTCCTGTTTGTGGTCTTAGAAATCTATCTCAGGAATCCCTGTTGAATGTAGATTTTTCCAGTTATTGGTAGATTAGCCTAAGAATGCTAGCTTTTACCCCCAGACTCATTATAAAACAGGCTTTTGTTTTTAGATGCCATCTGGTCAAACACACGTTAAACTTTTTGTGTTATTCTGAGAGTAGTGCACGTTATATGTAATGTCTCTACCTATCTGTCACCACTTATATTTTTCTACAAAAAGTTGCCAGGTAAGTTAATTAAAAGAGAGAGGCTATCGTTCAGCGTTAGCTTGTCATAAATGACAAATCATGTTCATGCTAAACAATAATACAAAACACACAAAACTTCTCTGTGTACTTATATAATCTTCTGCAGATTTGTGAAGAACAGTAGGAACAGAACCTTCCTTCAGTCAAAATATTTTGGCCGTAGCTGTTGGTAGTTTGCAAAGGACTCCTTCCTAAGCTGATCTATGCAAACTACAACTTTCTTTGTCAATTTCCCAAGGACATTGCAAGCAACAATAAAAAGGAAGCCACGCAGCTCTGGTCTTCAAAAACTAGGAGAAAATACATGGACATGTACGCTGCATTGCAGCCAATAACAAAACATTTTCCTTTACAAGCAGCCATTGTGCAGCATAAATCCAGCAGAACAAACTTTGAGTCATTTTGCGATGAAGTGGTTGGAGCTTCACTTGGGTTTACAAGTTAGGGGTTGGGCTTGCCTTGGAGTTGCTTGTTAAAGAAAATATAAGGCAAAAATTCAGAGTTTTTTTTTTTTTTTTATGTATTTCCTTTATTTAACCAGGTAAACCTCGTTGACATCTGCATCTCATTTTCAAGAGGGACCTGGGCAGAAGTCTGCAATACACCACAACCTGATTACAAAATAAAACCAATTAATACATATGCACAAGTATAATTCCCAACAAAATGGCAGGGTGTTTTTTTATTTGTTTGTTTGTTTGTTTGCTTGTGTTTTGCTCTTGGACTGTTTCTAGAAGAAAGTCTAAGCTATTACTGTAAGCCCCAAAGGGGAATATAAATTATATGAACAACCTTTAAAAGATTCTGTGGATATGGAATAATCTAAGTGAGGATCTCAAACAAAGTCCAAATGTAAGACAGTTAAAAGTTGTTTTATGAAAATGTGTTGTTAGAAGCATAAAATTGATAAGACTGCTCATCACAAATTGTGATGGCAATAATATGGAAGCCACATATTTGCAGAGGTATAAGTATATATCGGTTTGTTATGAAAGTATGTGTGTGCAAATATGTGGGTATGTATCTGCATGTAAAAAATGTGTTTATATATGTAACACATAGCCATATGTGTTCATAAGGCCGAACAAAGGGGTGGGGGCAATAAGCTATGCTTCTACTCACTCCTTTTTAATTAGGCCAGCTATTTTTCCTTGGTTATGGCATTGTAAAGCTATTTTGCTTTCTTCAATTTTTATTTGCTATTGTGAAATGTATGCTATTATACAACAAGTGGGAAGCTTGGTGTTATTTGGATATTCAAAATAAGTAAAAAAAATATATGGCGAGTCCTACGTTCAAGAAGTCAGAGTTGAAAAAGTTTGGAAATTTTTCTGCCGTATTAACAAAGTCAATAAACAAATTTATTCATTGGATTTCCTGACAACATTGATACATAAGGATACATAAACGATGAAGAGCACTTCAACACTTTGTTTGGCAGTGTTTAAGTATGAAAACACAAGGATTGACACTTAGGCTGCTAAAAATGCTGGTGATAGCATTTAGTTTGGAGCTTCCTATTGTCACACTGTGTGGTCAGCTTAGTGACTCTGTCTCTATATTTAGCAAGTTGGCCTTTTATCAAGTAATTTCCAAAAAGCAGCCAGCCGGATCTAGCGACTTCCTTTTGGAGTTTTTAGAGACTAAGTTAAAAGTAAGCGATTCTTCATTTTTTCAATAAGAAGTGGCCGATGACGCGGGCCCATACTCTGCCCATGTTAAGCGTCTTCCAGTGACAGCCAGTAATGACTTGCTTTACTGATGAGTTGAAGACCTTGTTGAGGCTTATCAAAGGGCTGTTGTATAGCGTACATGGGTTTGGACTGCGCATAATCTTTTGTAGTTCAGAATCTCAAATACTCAGACTGATTATAACCTAGAAAAATCTAACTAAATAGAGATGTTTTAAGACACAGTTGTTGATGTAAAAGCACTAAAAGGGAAAGTACATCAATGCATTTCACGTAGAATTTGCCAGACATAGAAACAGTAATACATGGAATTGTCAAAACTGGAATGGACTGGAATGTTTTGAGCTGATTAAAGATTTTATAAAATACAGTTTATAATTAGTGTACATTTTATATTCTATGTTAAAACAAAAAAAAAAAAAATGGATTCTTAGTTTTCTTAATCTAAAATCTTACTTGTTACATTTTTTTTAAGAAAACAACTGTATTATGATTTGTCTCAAAGTTTACTTTAAACATACTATTCACTCATTTTTATTTATGGGTCACTAATAATACAAAGAAAAGTCAAAAAGGACCAAAGTGAATTCATTTAAAATATTTGAGTGTGTCTATGTGTTTTATGTGTGTGCTGCATGCGTGTCCTCCCGTGTGTGTGTGCAGGTAAGCAGCCCTCTGCACACTGAACCAATAAAGCTGAAAATCTGTGGAGTAAAACACTTTTGTTCTCTGATTTCACCCCCTGCGGTTTTTTGACTTTGTGCTGGAATTCCCGCCTCTGCATTCCCCAGGTCCACCTTGATTTCTTTTAGCGCACCGTTTGGTGGGGGACAAAGTTCCCGACGCTCTGTCACTGCAAAAGACGGAGAAGGAGAAGAGAAAAGTCGGTGGTTGTGGAGAAGCGGGGAAAAGGAAGAAGTAGAGGAGGTGAGATGAGAGGAAAGCGGATGAGATGGCAGGGTGGACTTAAAGGTCACTGGGTAAGCATGTTTAACTGCCTGAGCGATGAGGTGGGTGTGAGGAGATGGGGCTAACCTCACTCCCAGATGTCACCTTCCCAAACACCAGACTGATTAGCTGAGTATTACCGAGAAAAAAAAAATGTATTCAAATATATTTTCTGGATGTAAAAGAGCAGTGCACACTCAGGCTTGTGCTAGGAAAGTGTGCGCCTGCATTGCCTCGGGGTTTTTTGGAAGGCCTTATTTAATGCAACCTCATGGCAACAGAAGCTCATCATCTGGGTTTAGGACGGGTGGGGGGGGGGAGTTTAGTCATTCTGAGGATGGAGAAAATTAAGAGAGAGGAGGGTGGGTGCAGAGGAGGCACATTTCACAGAGGCACCCCCGCTGAGTGCTGTGTACCCACATTGTTATGAGCGCACAGATCTTTTAGCCTGTAAAAATACCAGCTCTCCACTCAGCAGCAGCTTACAAAGGAGCACTCTCGCGCTTTGTTACTCCTTCTTAAAAAACACCAAATGACATCAGCCTCCCCTTCCTTCTCCCTCCCCTGCTCTCTACTTTCATTTCCCCACTCCTCACAGTTCTTCCCTCTCTCATACTCCCCTGCACGCTCTCTGTGTCTCTTTCAAAGTGTGTGTAATGGTGCTGTAATTTCTCTGTCTGTCGATGCTCCGAGAGGCCCCGTAAGCAGCCAGATGACTGCGGGCCGCCTAAAGTTTCACAACATGTAATTAGGGCCTAAGTAGGAAGGTCCGTGCTGCCTGGCCTTCTCACCCCTCCTTCCACCCCTGGCTTCAGCTATATCTCTCCTCTCAATCTTTCCCTTCCATCCACTTTTTAATTATGCCTTTTTTTTTTCCTGCTTCTTTCTGTCATCTCTGTTGTGCTTCCCCCCCGTTCCCTCTCCCCCCTTGCCTTAAACAAGGCACCCCAGCTCCGTCTGTTTCACATATCCACACCATCTCATTTAGATAAAGCCTGCCATCTTCCAAAAAACGAACGGGAACGATGCAAAAACCCCTTTATAGAAACTTTTTAATTTAATTGTAGTTTCTCCTCTTATAAATGGTTAATTAAAATGCCGGAGGGTAGTCAGGCTCGAAAGTCAATAAAAAGTCCTCAGAATAGAAGTTTATGGGGGTTGTCTATGTATGTAATTAAACCCTTCAGGCCCTTGAGAGGGAAGGAGGAAGAAAAAAAATCTGTAAAATAAATGGTTATGCAAGAATGGCCTGCTGTGAGCGGGGATCTGCAGAGAGACAGATAAAGCGGAAACGACAGACAGAGGCTGTTGGGATGGAGGAACACACAAATCAGGGGAACCTACAGACACCTTAGGGACGCCTTCATGGTGGCTGACAAGAGCAATACTCTCTGGTGCTCTGCCTGAGTGAAAAAACAACAGAGAAGACAGAATAAAGCATCCATTGACATTTTTCAAGCCAAGTCTGAAAAAAAGGGATTCTTTTATTAGGTGAATTGTACTTGAAGCTATAATATGTACATTTAAATTAATGAGCTTTGCTTCACAATCCACTCAAAAGTGCTGCTACCCCTAATCTCCCTAATTTCCACCAGATGTTTTCCTTCCACTTAACTTTCTAATAATATGTTTAGTCACAGCACTCGCCAAGCAGCCAGTTAATTTATCAATAATCTTTTGTGACTTGCCCTCCTCGTAAAGTGTGCCAATGGCCATTTGCTGGACGACTATCAAGTCAGCAGTTTTGCCCGGGCTGCATTGTGGCCACAGCGCAACAATTGCAGGCTTGCTGTCATAAACTGAACAACACAAAGAGTTCATAGAGCAGCATCTTCAAGGTTAATGGGTTGAAACAGTGTGCACTAAATAGGCAGTGGGGTGCACAGGCCGGTGTAAGGTCACACACACACATTCATAAACAAATGGAACCAGCACAACTTGTCTTCTAATGACTACAGCACACTTCAGAGAACCTATTAGGGCCTATCTGGTCCTTCAGGACGATGCAGGGAGGTCTCGACGATCACAATTTTGTTTGTGTGCACTCACAAGCCAATATTTCATTGCACATGAAGTTTCATTGGTTTTTCATGTGCCACTTTTAATGACATTCATATAAACCCCACATGTATTTTACAGCAGCACATCTCTTATTTTAATGCTACTGTGCGTTTGAAAGCGTAGCTGCACACCAAGCATAATTTTTTTTGGGACGTCAGTTTGCATTATGTTACTGTTCTCAATGGACATCCACAAGCGTGCTCTGCCTTTGCACTTCTGCTCACATGTTCCTGCTGGTGCACGTGCTCTTGTGCCTCTAGTGTCGACCGAAGAGGTGGCCCTGCTCCTCCCGACTGATGATAAATGACAGCTCCAGGAGCAGATAAGCCTCCAGGAGTTTTTCGCTTTGGAGAACAGCAGTGGAGAACATTCTGAAACTCCCCACTGACCTGACACACACTGCAGCCTCTGTCCTGTTTGTTTTTTCTTCCTGCCTCTCTCTTTCCCTCTCTCTCCCTCTCTCTCTCTTTTTCATTCACAGTTTTTTTTTTCCTTCTTTTTTCTACCATCTCCACTTTTGCCCTCCGTTCACCTTGGCCCATCTCTCCCCGCTCTGGTCAGTGATAGAGAAAGGGCCCCTAGCGACCCTGCTCACTGTGGGCAACGCACAATTCTTGGCGCCAGCAAGTCGCAGGAGCCCACACCCCCGCCCCTCTCATCACAGATTTAAGAAGGGGGTGCTTCTGCTGCCTCTCTTTCGTCAGTGTCATGTACAGAGGGGGAGAAGAGAAGTCTAAATAGGGATGTTGATTTGTTATTACATATATGACTGTGAAGTTGGTTAGGATGACTGGCTGTTTAACTGCATTTTGGGGTCTTTGTTCAGATGTGAAATTAGAAGAATTAAAAATAAAAGTTGCAACAAAGGAGAGGACATATGCACAGTAGTTTGAATCCTTGGAACCAACAACAGACCAGTTGCTTTTAAATGAGATGTTCAAACATTAAATAATGAGGAGGAGTGTGGAGGTTTATAATGGGGCTGTGAAAAAAGGGGGAGATGGTTAAAAGGAGGTGAAGCAGGAGGGGGCAGGGGAGGCGTTGGGCTGCTTTTACAGCCCGGGCAGCAGCAGCAGGCTCTGTTTAATATGAAGTAAAGAACAGATCCAACTGCGTCATTAACTCTCAATTACAGCCATGAGGCTAGCAGGCCAAGCTGAGCTGAGCCGAGCTGAGCTGGTGCACGTGTGCATGTTTTTGTGTGTGCACATGCAGGCTGGTGGCAAGCAAATGTGCCATGATGGAGAACATACTGTCTTGCTTAAAAAAACAAAATGAAAATTGATGCACACAGTATATAGATTATTAAATTTGGCTTAACAGTATTTGTTCGTAGTCAATATGCACCTTGTTGGTGAGTTTAAGGAGAGCTGCTCATTTTATATGAATCTCGAAATCATACACTGGCTTGAAAAAGTATTATCACCGCTTAAAGTTTTCCACATTCTGTCAGGTAACAGCCATAAAAGTTTGTGGGATAGACCAACACAAATTAGTGCATGTAAGGAAAATGAAACATGGTTTACAAAGTTTTGCATAAATAAAAATATGAAGAATGGGGCATGGAATTATACTGAGTTCCCCAATTTGTAGTACTTTGCTAGTACAGCTTCACGTGTTTTTTTTTTTCTGTTATGGTTCTTCCAAATGTCTTTAGGTGCCTCTCAGTCTGACAGATTTTCTCTTTGAGAGTTTGAGTCTAAGACTAGAATGATGTTACTACCAGCAACATCAAGTGTGGATGTTGTGTTTTGGGTGATGTACTGTGTCTCAAACATGTCTAGTAGCAAAGTGCAATAAAGTCTGCCACTGCTCCATCAAAGATAGATTCGTGAAAGTGAAACTCCCTTTATTCTTTTCCACATTCCAACAGATTTTCTTCAATGATTTTTTTGGGGTCATTGAAGAAATAACCCCAAAAAATCATATGGGATGAAGATGCTCATCCCATAAAGATGAGCATCTTCCCATAAACTCTGAGCACAGCATCCTTGCAGGAAAAGATGGTGGTGGCAGTAACATGATGGGGGGGATGCTTTTCTTTAGCGGGCTCAATTTAACTTTTCCTGCTGAAAATATGTTTTTATGATTACTTTGTGCTGATCTTTGCCATCTGTTTGTGGTTACATATGAAAAATTGCTTTGAAATTGCAAGGAAAAGTTTTGCAGGACCTCGCTGATGTCAGCAAAAAAAACAAATATGCACAGTAGCTCATATATTTTCAAATTATTCCTAACAGTGTATTTTTCACAATCGGTTATTATTCTGAACCTTTCATGAGGGATTTCAGGTCAGTTTTTAACATTGCTGCCATGTCCTGAAACTGTCAGCCAGACTACTGGCAGAGGACAGTATTGCTGAGTAAATAAGGAGACAAATGTACAATCTATAAATCTGAGACAGCCTGAATAAAGTGGAAATGGATTCCCCACACACAATAAAAGCAAATGTGAGAGCAGGAAATACAGCTGTAACCTGTTAGGATCATTGTGCTTAATTAAATGTTTCTATTAAAACAAAAAGAGCAGATTATGTTTCCTTGGAGAGCTGTGACTTCAAAAGCTAAAGCGGAGACACTCAGTAAATACTCATCTCTCTCTGTTCCACTCACCATATGTCGGAGAACTTGTCAGCCTTGTGAATCTCGTAGAGGGGAAAATGTTGTAAACCAGTTGATTCCTAAGATCACCACTCACACAGCACTGAGCTTTGCCTCTGTGTGTTCAGTGTTATGAAGCAAATCCTTAGCTTTATTAAATTCAGTGAAATTTATGCAAAAACTTTCGGTTCTATCTACTCTCTGTGTTTGATTTAATCTGCCTACAAAGAAATACTTAGTGAAGGCATTCAGAGGTTTATGAACAAAAAGGATGATTAAAATATCATGTCAGCACATGAAAGATCAAGACACAATTGTGGAGAAATTTCATACAGAGTTAGGTCATGAATTAATATCCTTAGCTTTAGATGGTGTTCAATCCACCATTTAAAAGTGCACAACTGCAAATAATCTAAAGCTGCACCTGCAAGTTCACGTAGAGCACAAATCAGAGAAGCAACATCAAAGCCCATGGCACCTCTGGAGCAGCTGGTGATAGTCGCAGCTCAGATAAAACTATTTGGATGGGAGAATCATTAATTGTCCCCTGCATCAATCTGGCTTTTATTAAAGAGTGACAAGGAGAAAGAAACAGCTGAAAGAATGACATAAGAAGTCCTGATTTCATTTTGTATGTAAAGACATGTAGGGATCACAGCCAGCAGATAGAAAAAGGTGCACATGAGACAAAAAACATAACTTTCTGGCATGCATAAAAAAACTGAAACTGGAAAATGAACCCTGTATATCAGCAGTTGTGGAGGTGGCAGCATCATGCTGTGGAATATGTTTCTTTTGTTTGTTTTTGCTTTTTTCAGGAAGGGCATGAAAGCAGATTGGAATCACTGGAAAGATGGATGGAGCTAAATGTAAAGTGATCCTGTTCACCTTTAAACAAGACAACAACCTTAAACATACATTGGATTGCAATAGCAAGATTCAAAATTGTCATTCATAGACTCTCTTCAATCTAACCAAGAAAAAACCTTAAGTCTCTAAATGTGCAAAAGTGGTAGAGACATAACATAAAAGACTCCCAGCTGTCCTTCCAGCTGAACAGTGGTTCTCTTGGAGTGGGGGTATGGGCATTTGCAGGTAAAAATGTTAAATCATGTATCATTGTTCTTTCTCTTCAGTTGGGTGCTGTTTTTTGAGGATGTTGCAAGGGAGACAAAGGGAGACGAAGCTCATGACAGTCATAAGGGCAGAATGTCAGGGAGCATTTTTAAAGAACATTCCAAGAAAACAAAGAAAGTACCCAGAGAGTAACCAGATTTGCTGGGATTTCTAACCCATTGCATATGATGGGCAGTTTTATATTATCGTTACATGTACTGTAAACCATCTAATTCAGCAGAGGATAGATGTATGCCTTACAAAGTCCATCTGAACTAGTTGCCACAATGACAGTCTTGTTTTATTGGTTTTCTTTGAGGACATTCACATTTGGATTGGCTCCCTGTCAGTGTTAGGGTTACATGGAGTTCTTCTTGGCACCCAAAAGAGAAGCTGGAACCGACTTGCATTATGTTCTCCTTTGGCATGCCAGGAGGGGCTACAACGGCAGGCAGTTTTGGGCTTGGCAGTAGGCAGCTTGGCTTGGCACTGCGCAGGCCGGCATTTCCATCAATACAGAGTTTTAATGAATGGCAACTACATTCACAGTGCTCATCAGTGGCTACCATGATGATGGTCTTTAAGCAGATGAAAAACAAAATTGACCAAGAAAACAGTTCACTGATATAATCTGATACTGTTTGGGTGAGTGTAGAAAACAGGGACAGCAGCTGCCTGACGTATTATCCGTTAGTGACAACGGACGCTCTCTACTACAATGACTGAAGTATTCAGTGTCTCATGTTCTCAAATTTTCACACTGTCTTCCAAAGTTTCCCTCTTTTTTTATCTATTGTTGTGCTTCTCTGTCCCATCCACTCATCCTCTCACTGTGTGTGTGTGAAGAAGCTTGTACCCCTGCTGGGCACAGGGTGAAAAGCTCCATATAAGAATGCTTTTTGAACCCCTCTTGTCCTCCTGGTTTGATGCAGTGCATCTCTCTGTTGTTGAACTCTTTGTGCAGCACTGCAGGAGGTCTATTACTTCAGACCCTTCCTATGATAATGTTTGAGTCTCCCTCCCTCCTTAAAATCCCATCCTTGTAATGCCACTGTCCTCTGTTTTCTTTAGAGAGAGCCAAGGGGAAACTGAGTGTCTCCATGTATCTTCTGTTTGTCATTAGAGAGGCAACAAGTCTGCATTCTTGTATTCAGCTGAATTCCAGGAGACAGGGAAACTAAAGGCAACCAATGTCTTCCTGATAAAAAAAATAATGGTTCAAAGTTCCAGTAGCTAGAATACTGATTCTTTAAACTTGCTGAAAAATAATTGTAAATATCTATTCAATTTCTTAACTTGCTTCTATATTGCTGTCATAGAGATCCAGACAGCATGTAGATCACATGGTAAACCAAGACACCTCTGTCTGGACACAACTTTGTAATTTAGCACCAGTGCTATCTAAATCAAACCAATTAATGTGAATCGATCCCAAATCCATTCTGAACAAGCAAGCTGCTTCAGATTGTTTTGAATGCCTGAGGCCTTTTATGTTAAGGCTTCGGATGGATGGCACAAACCTGAGAGTTAAGGTAGCACTTGCTGTGCCATTAAGCACTGGCTCCCTGGGTGTTTGCTGAGGAATCAGACTGTTTGTTTTGGTGAATTAGGATGTCCACCAGGTCAGAGGGCAAAATTATGCTCAAGAGTCTGAGGTCAGCTATTGAAAACCTTTTCTGACAACTCTTCTCAGGTTACGCTGGATGCCAGGACCCCAACCTTTAAGTCAATAGGAATGACCATGCTAGAGGTTGTTCACTATCCACTCTGATTGCGGCAGTTTTGGAAAAGGTTAAAATCAAAAGAGTTGGTCTGTTTCAAAGAAACGCCTTTTGACTTCTGCTACCACTTCCCCTACAGTTTTTTACAATACCTTGGTCACACTTAGATATATCACCCTTTTCTTTTAATGGCATTGGAAGAATTGCCCACAGATTTGTTTGGATCCAGCTCTCCATATCAAGTATTTTGCACATGAACACCACTGTTACAGAAACAATGCAACTGCTGCTCAAACACCACAATCATAACCTGATAAAAACTTTGTTTGATCTCTCATTAAGTGATACCACAACATTTACTCACCAGGGGATGTGGGATAGCTTAAACTGAAAGTGAAACTTACCTATTATTTGCTGTCTGATTAATTGGGCTAATTTGAGAACTTTGGGGGTAGGGACTAGACCAGTGGAATCATTTTGAGTTATATTTTTGCACAGAATTGCAGAGTGTAGTGATGAAAGTGGACAACAACCTGGAGATCTCATAGTCTGCCTTTTCATCTCCTTATATCAATCAACAGATGTCTTTTGAAAAAAGCTGGTACACGTGCCACACTTTGAGGTATTTATGCCGCACTAATGTTCAGAAAGTACCTCCTCAGTTAGCGTTTGATTGACTTGAATTTCTAAAATGATTTTGCAGCAGTTCGTAGTTTCCACGGAAAACATTTTACAATTTCTTAGACTCAGTAAACTTCAGTCATATGCCATGACCTTTTTTTATGTCATTCCTCAGAAGTTGTGGGTCTTCCCCCTGCGTGACCACTGACAGGCCTTTACCGTAAAGAGCTGAAAGGCTGCGTGTGTGTGTGTGTGTGTGCACACAGGGACACCCTGGCTACCCTGCTCTGCTCATGTGAATACATTAATTCATTTACCACTTCGAGGTCGCCAAACCCAAATATTTGCTCCTGCACGTATTTAATATTTATGATGACGAAAGCAAATATTGCCCATTGGATTGAGTGACATGGAGAGGTCAAGTGCTGGGCTTGGCTGGCAGGGGGCAGCCGGGAATGTTTTCAGTGTGTGGGTGTGAATGTGTGCGTGCTCTCTCTTGAGAGAGCCAGTCCACATCACAGAACCAGCACACACTGCTCTGTTTGCCTTGAAACACACATGCAAATATAACACGGTTCAGCAAACAATTTGCCTGAATTTGTCTATTGTGGATTCATGAGCTTAGATTTCAACTCATCTTCTGAAAATGACAGCGTGTTGATGAAAGCTTGTTAAAGTGTGTGTGTGTGTGGTTTTACCTGACAGTGGAGTGTGTTGATCTTTTGGTCATGCACCCATGCCCAGGTGTGCACGCTCTCTGCATCTGTAGGAGTGTATGCATGAGCAATGCACGTGTTCCAGTGAGGTGATCCATTAGGAGAGACAGTTTTATGAGCTGGACTCAGATCTGGATCTCCTCGGATGAGATCCTGTTTCCTTTGGACTGATCTCCCTCACCACCGATTCCGGCTCAAGAGCTGCATGACTAAATGGTGCATACCTAATCTCTTTTGAACTGCAACCCAATAGAAGCAGACTTAAATTGTAATATCAAGTTTACTGACAGGCTCTACTTTCAGACTAAGTTTCCTGCAGCTTTTGTAAATTTACAGCTTTTTTTCCCTAAGAGAGAATGAGTCAAACAAGATGGCCTTGTGCTACAAGTTCAGGTGGTTCTCACACTGAGGTGTATGTAGGCACATGTGCATTTATGTATGTGTGCACATGTTGAATTATGTACCCAGTATCTGCATCCCACCCAGTGTTTAGAAACCCCACAATGACTTGACTAGTGCACACAGATCCCCGCTCCACCGTCCTCATACCCCTATCTTCCCTCATTACTGCCTTTTATCATTTCTTTCACATGAGCTACCTTTCTTTTCTCACCCTTCCTCCTTTTACTCATAATGAAATGTTGTGCAAGACTCAGGAATGCACACATGCCAAGGATCTCAATGAAATGCTATTGTCCTATTTGTTTTCCAAAGGTCCTGCTCCTCTGAATATGACCAGGAAGGGTTCAAAAAATGCCCTCATGGCAGAGTGATAAGAATCTTTATGTTAAAAAGACACAAGTTCATGAGGAAAGAAAAGGACAAAATCCAGAGACAATGTCCAGCGATGATTCACTTACAGTTTACATCAGATATGGACTCAGCAATCTAGTCAAGGGGAAAGCAGGTGTAAGCCTCTGCCCTAAATAATTAAAAAAGACAGCGTTAGTTATTATTTTAACATTATTACAAGGCTTACTTGACTGCATTTCAGAGTTTTAACAGACACAATAATGTTCTTGCCACAAACAGTGATTATGACACAATAAAAAAGTTAATAACTTAACAAAGATTCTCATGTAAAGTCAACAAAAGAAGCCAAGCATAATAGTGAAGGAAACACCAAATAGCAGAATCATTTACTGGCTGGCTGGACGGATAAACTGGCATAATTTTGAACAAAACATATCCATCTTTATCTTAATTGCACAGATGTAGTGAAATCTTAAAGTTAATAATGTTGCACTTGTTAAAGTCATGTAAATTAAGCATTTTTGACATTTACACTATACCTTTGAAAGTTATTAGATTGACTAGTAGTCTTTAACTAGCAGCCCAAAAGCTGATGTTCCTGTGGATTAAAAACACTTTTCAAAATGGGTTAAGCAAGTGAACACGCCATCCATATAAGGGAGCTACTGTATGTCTTTATCTTTAGATGTATGTGAGGATATAGCAATAACTTAAACTTTCTAATATCTACAATCGGAGCAATAAATGAAAGGTTTAAAATACAGAAGATATGAAAAATAAGGCCAATAAAGTCATGTTTTTCTTGCCACCACACATAGTAAGTTCAATGGTAAAAAAAAAATATATAAAATCTAAAGCGCTCTGATGGAGAACAACAGCAGGGAGTGTGATTTTGGGTCTGCAAATCTAAATCGTCTGGTACTCAGGGAGGACATGCCAGCTCTGAAATGCAGATCACAGTGGTGGGTGAGGTAGCTACAACCAAACTCAATGCACAGTGACGCAACTGGAGTCAAGGACTGTAGACAGCTGCTTGAAGCATACATATATACAACATCACTGCAATCAAGTTTCAGCATTTAAAATTCACCAAGAGCAGCCTGAAGAAATTCAGATGCCTGAGCAATTGAAGTAGAAGAGTAAATTACACAATAATCTGCATATCACTAAAGTTTAAAACCTACTCACAAGTGAAAGCAAATAGATTAATGAATAAATAAATATAGCATCCTATCCCAAACAGCAAAGACACAATAATGACCCATCTAGCTTTAAATGATTCAGCAAATAAGAAGATATCTAATCTAAATGACTCAAAGAACTAATTAAAACATCAGACTGACAGCTTTAGTGGGAACAGGAGATGCATGCCATAGTCCAAAAGACACCAGACCGCAAGCACTTCAAAGGACAAAGGTTGATTAAAAGTGAGATTTTAGATGTGCCTAGTGGATAATTCTAAAACAGACAAGAGGAGTTACTTTGTGTGAATTAGTTGAATAACCTTATTGTTGTGAGGGGAGAGAGGTCAGTGCCATGTTCATGGTGGCGGCGTGAACCTTCATGACTCCATTGGGGCAGCTGGCAGCGCTCCCTCTCTTCCTTTGTCGTCTCTAGCCATTTGATGCTATTGAAACGGAGCGAGACACACAAGGAGCAAAGGCGAGTGTTAATGTGCGGGTGCAGAGCAGCGTGATGCGATGTGACACAGCAGCTGAGCGAGCTCTCTCAACATGTGTCCGTATGTATGAGTGTGTTTGTTTGTGGGGATGAAAATAAAAATCTGTCCTTGAGCAATAATTGTCCTGTTGTATATTGTATCCATTAAATATTTGTTGCTAATTCTAATCTTTTCATCCTTCAAACTATTTTTTTTAGAAAATGGTGAATAATAAAGAGGTTGGCAGAGGTGATGAACATGGCATAAGAGAAGGGAACAATAGGTAATGTTTTCAAGGCTTTGGTAGTTTCACACCTGTGGGTGTAAGGACAGGTCGTAACCTTATCTCCTGTGCATTGTATGTCTCCCTTTTCTTTGACACTGGATATGAACAAATTGAGCATTGTGTTTAGGCAGAGGCCAGAAGGATTTCGAAGGAAGGAAGCCAGCGAGTCCAGGCTCTGCACAGCGGTAGCCTGAGACAGGAGATCAGGAGTGATTCCATGTGTGAGATTCCTTCCTTCTCACGGACAGTGCTAATGAAGTGTGTGCACCCTTTGTTGGATGATCTGCGCAGAACGGGACCAGTCACTCCCACAGATCTACCCAATGGTTTCATAACGATGGCTTACAGAAACCCTTCCCTGAAATGAAAACGCAACTGATAGTTTTATTTTGAAGTTCGTTTATTCTTATTGGACTAAGAAAAGGGACAGGGACACTTAGAACCGACTTTTTGTAAACTGCCTTGGAAACATATTTATAACCCTTAAACTCTCCAGTCAAGTGACAAGAGCATCTTACTGAGTTTTTATGTAATAGGTCAGCACAGAGTGTAGCTGGAAGGAGAAGAGTACATGTTTTCCAAGTTTTCTTTTAAAAGAATAAATCAAACCTTTGTTCCCCTTTGTTTTGAGTCCCCATTACACTGATAACCCTAAGTGAAATGTTAATGTCAATACAAATTCAGATTTTGTGTAAAGGCCTCAGAGGTTTGTTGTTGAATGTTAGTAGGCAAACATAATCATGAACACCAAGGAGCCCAGCAGGCTGGTCAGGGTTTAACATTATAGAATTTAAAACAGGCTTAGTTTATAAAGCACTGTTCCAAGCTTTGGAAAATAACCTATCAAGGCATCTATATGAACAGGGTGACCAAGGAGAACATTAGTAAGAGAATCAGGATCTATGCATCTCTTCACACTAGAAGTGCGTAGATCTTCCTAAGATCTATGGAAGATTTATGCAGCTCTTCCATAGATGTATGGAAGATATATGCTAATCTTATTGATTTATCTTATGGATAATTCTGTTCATTGGACAACTATTTGTCTGTGATTCTACAAATCTGGCATTTAGAGAAGGGTAGCAAGAAGAGAGTCAGTGTTGAAAGAAAGGAATAGAAAATCCCATTTGCAATTAGCTAAAGGCCATTGAGGGGTTGCAATAAACACGTGGATAAAGGTTCTCTAGTCAGATGACAGTAGCACAGAATGCATCACAATTAACCCACCATACCTACAGTAAAATGTGTTGACAGGCTCATAGTGTGTGGATGTCCTTCTTCAGCAAGAGCTGATCAGTTGACGGGAGGAGACGTAGAGCTAAATACAATGTAATTCTGGAATAAACGATCAAAGCATATTCATCTGTTAGAATAACTAATTCAAATCCAGACCTATAGTAAATCTAACTAATAACACGTGGCCATGTAATCTGACTGAACCTGAGCTGTTTTAAAATGTAATGGTCAAAAAGGTGGTTGTGCAGAACACTAAGTGCAAATGGACCCCAAACCTTTTATTTCTAAAACAAAAGACATTTAACTCCAAATGCTATATTTCTTACTCTTCACAGCACAAATTTGCATTGACGCGAAAATCATTTTGAAATATATTTAAGTTTGTGGTTGTCATGTCACAAAATGTTGAAAAAGGTACATAAGAACATACAGTCACATGCAATAAATTAGAATATGAATTTTAATGCATATTGAAATGCATATTTCAATATTCAGATTAAAAGAACCTCTTACAAACAACTTTTACGCATGCATCAAATATGAAATTTTTTTATTTATTGATCAGAAGTTATGTTATGTTAGCATTAGTTGTAAGGAGAAAATAAATATTTGCATGAAGACATCAGTTTGTAATGTGTTTCCATCAGTGAAATTAGTTATTGAAATAAATACACATTTAATTAAGAAAATAATTTATAGAACATGATAGTACCAGAACATTGAAAAACAACTAACTGAACTTTTCCTTCTAAAATTAGTGAAATTTTCTCAGTCAGATTTAAATACGACTTACAAATTACATTTTTTAAGCCATTTGATCCTAAATATAAAAGTATTTAAGCATAGGTTTGTGTTTTATATAATGATGTGTCTGCAGCTGTCATGGTTTCTTATTAATTCAGATGAGAGTAGAAATTAGCGGTTGTCAGAATATCAGAAGGGACAGATACCCGTGTCACTTTGTAGCCTAACTGAAACACTCATGTTTCCAATTATAGCTGGCTGTAATGATAATGTGATGTGAGGAGCAGGACAATAGTATGACTGCCTGTCTATTAGATCCTCGCTTGTGGTGGCTGGGAGAGGAAAGGGGGTAGAGAAAAGGAGAAGGAGATGATGGGCTGTTGAGTAAAGAGGAAGCAGAAAAAAGGAAAGATGTGAACAGCAGAGAAAAATAAGCAAAGAAAGGCATCGTCAGGGAAGGAATAACATGTAAGTATTTTGTTCCATCCTTTTTGTGGATGTTCACTTGCTGCCTTGTGGGAGGAAATTTGCAAATTAAGATAAAACAACCTTCCCAAATACTCTTTTGAGTTATTTTATGTTAAATGGACTTGTGTTTTTTTGATTTTTAAAGCTGAGGTCTTCGTCTCATGGCATCTCGTAACCGAAGAAGCTACCAAGAGACCTCTTGTCCAGCTTTTAGCCATTCAGCTCTTTGATTCATACTCCACAATTTATCTTTCTTGTTCACCACAGCGTGACCCAAACATGCAGCCAGTGAATTCCCTATTTACTATGGACATTTGGAGAGGGCATACAGGCTCCAAACCAAACCTCACCCATGCCAGGCCTGCAAGGAAAGGAGGGGCCCCTTTTGAGGAAGTCATCCCACAGTCCAAATAACAGGGCCATCCCCGCCAGGGGCCGGCTGTCAGGCCAATGATAGATGGTCTCAGTCTCCAATTCCTTCCTCAACTGGCCAGTGGTAAACAAAGGGGCAAATATAGAGCTTTAGATAGGGTCATCCCTGCCACGGAGGGAGTGATTGTCAGCCAGATGGAAGGATTGGGAGAGCAAGAGAGCAAAAAAAGGGAGAGAGGTAGGGTAAACCCCAGCACATTGATTGCTGGGCTCTTCTTTGATTCACATAACAGACATGTTGTGCTGTTTTATTTCGTTTGTAACGTGTCCAGAAATCGCCCGGCATTGAGACAGCGCTACATTTTAGTGATTGCAGCTCCCACAGCTGCGGCCGCAGGAATGCTGGCTGCCCTCTGTGCCTCCTTCATTTCCCTTCCGTCTCTCCATCTATCTTTCATTCAAGTCTTCTCTCGTTTCCTCACCTTAGTGCGTATCCTGCGTCTTTCTGTCCTGAGGCTATGACTCTGGCTCTTTTGGGAAATCTCTGATTAACACTGAGGCCTTTTCTTACCAACAAGGCCTCCTTCTCCCTTCCTTGCCTCCTCTTTCGTCTTTTCTAGCACTCAACATGCCCCTGAGGTTTAGAAAAGCTCTGAATTGGCTCTGCCAGGCTCAAGAGGAGGACTAAGGACATATAATCTGATCTCCACATCAGAATGTATACTTATTTATTCTTACTTCACCCATATTTCAGTACTAGAAGTTTTTTGCATCTCAACTACTATTGATAACTGGCATCTGAAGGATAGGATTAGAGAGACATTTTTGGTTTGAAAATGTTGGATGTACACAGTTGGATAACTATGTTTCAACAATATCCTTTAGGGACAAGCCAACAGAAGGTTTTCAAGACGGCCATTTAACAGTTTCCTTTGAATTTTTATGGTAATACATTGAGTTTATTGTTTTCAGCAGTCTTACAGCCATTTTGCAAGGCTTTTGCAGTGTAGGGTACCACACATTGAACCTCTGATTGTCCTAATGCTGCAAATGACTCTTATGAGCACAGAAACAGATTCAATCCACAAATGAAAATCACTCTTCTTTATTTTTCTCTTTGTTCTCCAATTTTTTTAATTTCGGTTTTAGGTTCAAGAAGAGTCAATAGTAGAAGCTTGAGATTCATAATTGGTTCTGCAGTGAAACGGTTTATTATTCTTAGCGGCTGAAGTTCACTTAAAGTCTATGCTTCCTGTAGTCACCTGCTAAATACTAACTTAAAAAGTGACCGCCTTTTTCCAAATGCTTGGCATGGAAGACTTGTCACTAAATTTTTTGAAGTAAGCCAACTGGCTGTTCAGACTAACAGTGTGCCATGTGAAGGAAAAACTGTGAAACCCTTTAATGTAAAGTCCTTATTCCGACACCAAATCCAATAAATGTTTCACCAGGTCAAATGTTCTTTCCAGTGCAAATTGTATAGCAACCTTTTCTTTGACAAATGACATTTAGTGACCAATATTCTCGTTTTATACAATAGGCTGTTTGTAATTGAGAAGGGTGGGAAATCATACTTGATTATGGGCTGATGATGATGATGACTCTATATGTGACATTTTATTTTATGGGCCAGACTTTCTTAAACTCAGTAAAACCACTTACATATGTTTATATCCTGATCTGTACATTTGTGTGATTAATTTGAAAACGTTACTTGTAACATCAAAATGATAACTACATCTTATTTGGGGTTAATAATAAGTGGGACACCATCATGCAGGAGAGAGAAGAAGGCTTTTATGAAAACAGCTTGGAACCCCCCAGCACACAAGTACCGATTGTTGTCTCTGGTTGGCGAATAAGTCAAACTAAGCTGACTGAATGTACTTGACCCTTCACCTACTCCCTCTTTTTGCTCAGACTCCTCCACTCTTGCTCTTTTTCACACTGTTGCTTGTGTTGGTCTCTGTTTAACTTGCTGTCTATTAGAGTATTCCATATCTCAGCTACCAAATAATTCAACACACTTTCACAAACTGGAACTAACAATAGATGGTTATTCATGCCTTCCTGACGCCTCAGATCTGGTAATGCAATTTACACCCAGAGTGCTCTCTGACGTTTTGTTACTGCATTAAAGGACCAAATCTGTTATGGGTTTATTTGGAAAATCAAACTCAAAAATATTGAATATGACACCTCCAGTAAGATCTGTCATGAAACCTCTGAGCAGATATAGTGTTGGGTATGTTTCAGTGTCCAGCAATCAAGGTTTTCAGTTTGATCTCTTATGTTTGTCTCAAAAATGTCAAACACATTAAAATTGTTTACATTTTTAGCAGGTGTCAACAAGAAGTTCCTTATATCCAGTTCCTTAATATAAGGCTGCCTACTCTCTGACCACAAGCACTGTGCAGTCCAGATAAAGCCCTGTACTGTGCAAACACTTTAAACCTCTTGGCAGGGCCCCCGAAACATATTGTTACCTCTAGTATGACTCAAAGTCATTACATCCCTTGCTCAAATGGTCTTCAGCAGTGATCTAACAATTAGTTTGTCTAATCACTATATTCCTTACCTCGGTGTTCATGCTCTTAAAATGACCTCTTTAAAAAAATACCTTATTTTTCTATCTGTTTTAGAGGTCTGGGCATCGCCTTGTTAACTCATAGAAATATTATTAACTTGAATTTCGATCGGTGGGTCATCCAACTTTTCCTTGATGCTCCATCACGTCTCGTCACTAGTAATCAGCTTCACTGTTTAACTCAAGTACCACAGACTAGACGTGTGTACCTCCTCAGTCAAACTTGCCATCCAGTTCTTTTGTCCAAGACTTTAATATTTATCTAGTTAACTCTTTTGGAGATGCAGACATTATGAGACTTTCCAAGTATGTGAATGTGCTAAGCAGTATATACACTTTTTGTATGTGAATAAAATAATATCAAAATCCCATTCCTTCAGACTCCATGAAACATTTCCTACATTTTCCACCCCGGTCACACAAAGGAATAGCCATTATTTAGTCAGTTACTTACACACTTGTGCGTTTTTATGGGCACAAATTTGCTCGTTTTCTTCAGAGCGTTGATGCATTTTCTGGTCACACCCTTCCTGATTTTTATTTGTGAATCATGATCATAGTGTCACGAAGATCACTTCTTTCTCTCAAAAAGGCCAGACAAACCTAATTAACATCCAGGAAATGACTCAAATCCATGCAATGGTGAGGATGATGTTCAGAGGAAATGACTAGGGATGAGCAGTTGGAAGACGAGAGCTAAAAAAAACAGGGTAGGTTTCAAGCATGTGTTTGTGGTCCACCATGCAGGCTGTGGACAATGTATGGAAATAAAAAATGGCAGCTTCTTTCTTCCTTTTTCAACCAAAGCCAGAGTAAAATGTTACATACTTGTTCGCAATGAGTGTTGGAAAGTGAACTTGAAATTTTGAATTGTGTCAATAATTCTAATGGTCATAAAAATAAAAGCAGTATCAGTAAAATAAACCAGAATGTGAAAAGGTATATAAAAACTGAGTACTTCCCAATTAGAAATTTAATATTAAGTTAAGTCATAAACACCTCTCATTAATACCTTCGACAAATGCCTTGCTTCAAACTAAGTGCTATGTCCTCTATTCTCTGTTAAGAATAAATACATTTATTTAATGGACTCACTACCTTCACTATCTGTTAAGGCTAACTAATAACACTCATTTCAGGATTTTACTCACTTTTTATGTGTACCTTTAAGTCAGCTTACTGCACCCTCACCAACAGCACAGATCTTTAAAGCTGCCTTAGTAAACTACTGAGGAAACTTTGATCAAATGAGATTTTGCTAAAGCTCCACGCGTTGTTTCCTCTTCGTGAGGTGTGTTTGTGTTATTCCTAACCTGAAGCATTTGGTCTGCTGCTTTAAAACAAAAGGGCTCTGATCCAGTTTACTCCCAAGAGAAAACGAAGAGAGAGAGAAAGAGTGAGACAGAATGACACCATGTGACTTGTTGGGCTCATTCCTACTTTATGGGAGGAGGGGGTGGGGTCAAGATAGTTAACTAGTGGCAGGCGTTCAGACCAGGTTCTGACTTCAAACAGGGAACATTATGGGTGTGCACACTCACAGGATATTGCACTGTAAGGCCGCTGAACAAGGCTGTGTTGCAGAGAGGAGGTTTTGTATTGGGCCCATTAGAGCTCTAAACTGATACTAATGAAGCCGTTTCCTGTACAAATGGAGAGACTCAGGGGAAGCTAGCTTTAGGTTTTAATAAGGCCCTTTCCAGTCCCAGTTAAGATGGTGAATTTTTTTATCTGGGTACTGAGTGGGTTGCCACTGGTTCCAAGCAGAACCTCCCTTTGGAAAAGTTAATTACGCATGATTAATGGAGTGTTTTCCTTCCAATGATATCTGTGACAGCACAAAGCTGTCGTAAGGCTTGTCAAGCCCAATTCGAGCTGAATAAGTACTTATGTGATCGCATGTGATGGGCCTCCTCTCACCAGCACCAGGCCTCATCAATCAAGCCCTGCTGCTCGCAGTAGTGGGAAATTGGTCTATCAGCGCAGCTAGCCCACCACCCCCTCACCACCACTGCCACCACCGCCATCGTCACCTCCCTCCCTCCCCATTCAATCAGGCCTGGGGCTACAATGCTTCTTTAGCTCTTACTTCTGACCAGCGCAGGGGTCACGGGGGGGAAAGTGGGAGCCAGAGCCGAGCCCATCCATTACAGCTCTTGTTTCTCTCGGTGGCAGCCGGACGACAAGATTCTATTAGGAGCTCCGTCTATTCAGCACTGAGATTACACCAGGGCCCTCTCTTCAAGCACACCTCACCACCAACCCCTGAGCACTCACCAAACCCTTACACTTACCTTGGAGGCCTTACAGCCCCCTCTACAGCCACTGTCTCAATCCCATTCTACCCTCTTTTTTCAGTATTCCCTTTGTAGTCTTTTCTTACACAGTGACAATAATCACCGAGAGGAAGAAATAAACAGAAAACAAGACAGGAAACTGGAGGAGAATGAGAGCAGACACTTCTACATTGACCTGCTTCTTGTTTGGATGTGAACAGTCTGGCTCTTCAGGTAAAATTTAGCCAAGAACTGCCACACAGACCAGCTGTGAACACACACGGGCTCCAAAGCTGTAACCAAGTTTCCATTTGACCCAACATGTAGCTCCAGCACATGGCTAAGTGTAAACACGCTGAGATAGGTAAAATCACAAACACAAGCTGACATCATTTCAAACTGCCATTTCTGCAGTGTTTGAGAAGCTCGTTTGTCTCCTGCTGGTCTGAAGAGACTCTTCATTTACTCATTATATGTTGGCATTTGAGAGCGAAAAAGAGAGGCGAGAGCTGCTAGGGTCATGCCCCACCTTGGATGAATGGGAGTCCTTCCTGTGAAGAAGGAGGGAGACAGTACTCCTGTCAAACAACAAAAATTGAATTCTTCTCCTTCTATGAGGATGTCCACAGTGTGTACATTCTTTCTTTGGCTCAATTATGAATTACCTCCACCCGTGTCTTGTAAACAAAAACAGTGAAGAAATCCATCAGGAAAGAAGGGGGAAGGTTGTCAAGGTGGTATGTTCTCTCCTTCTCTAAGAGTTTCCTGCTCTTATGGCCACTGATCACCTTCTTTGTACTGGGGATATACTCACTTCATGACATACTAGATCCAATAAGATGAAATAAACATTCCTCAGAAATGTAGTTTCATATTGATACAACCGTCGGATTACAATTACCTCATTGTCATGTTTAAGAAGGCAGGTTGAGAAGATCTGAGCTGTGCAGCATGGTGCACTGTCCCTCTGGACGTAACGGTGGGGCGACTGTGGCTGTGTGGGTAGAATAGTCGTCTTGCGATCGGAAAGTTGTAGGTTTGAGTCCAGCTTCCTCCTGCCACATGTCGATGTGCCTCTGGGCAAGGCACTTAACCCCAAATTTCCTACCGATCTGCGTGTCGGTGTGTTTGTGAGTGCGAAGGGGTGAATGGGTGTAAAGCGCTTTGAGTGGTCAAAATGACTGGAGAAGCACGGTATAAGTTCAGTCCATTTAACCATCTGAAGGAATGGTCAGCAACAATATGCAGATGTTTAAACAATGTGTAATTCAATGTTGTTTAAACGTAATTTTGTTCTTACCTAATGTTGCTGTGGAAATCTAGACTTATAGATCCAGACAACTTTTCAACCAGTTATTGTCAAGTTTTGGTGAGTCTGTATAAACTGTAACCTTAGTTTCTTGTCCAAAGCTGAATGTAGTGGCCCCTAACATGGTCTTCAAATGCTGTAGTCTTTTTGATTCAAGGTTTGACATGTTCAGAGATAATATATCAGAAATCTGAGTTAGTATTCGTGTTAACAAGAAATTCAACGGTGCCTGTTAGCACAAATAAAGTAGCAAGTGAATGTGTTTCTGCAAAGATAATGGGAGTAATGTCAATATTGCTCTCATCACATCAGAGTATGAGACAAAATATTGGAAAATAAATAAAATAAAGGCAAATGAATGAAATAAAAGTAAAGGGACAAAGAATTGGTTGAAAGTCATAGAAAAAATTGGTGTCTGTTTATCCTGGGCCAGTAGAGGGTACACAGGGTGGAGCCACATGTGGTTTACAATCCCACAGCTCTGCTGCATGGTTTGGAGTTGGCAGCCAGCATATGTTTTAACAGGATCGGAATTCTTCTTCAGTGGCAGCGTAATCAGCACCAACTTCCTCCGATTCAGGAGCTGCAGGCCTCGCTCCCTGCCTCTTTTGTTTCAGCCAGGCTCCGCTGACAGCACAGAGGAAACAGCTATCCGAGGAGATGTTAAATGTGCATAAACAGTGTGTCTAAGGAAAGAGAGCTGAAAAGAGCGAGACTGGCAAACTTTAGTCCCCCTAATGTGTTCGTGCGTTGATGGGTGCTCATGCCATCTGCACACGTACATGCACACTTTATTATTTGGCTTGGCAGAGTTTTGCCCGTGTTGTCGGCCTCTCCCAAGGGAAAATGTGAAAGAGGTTGTTTAGGAATACTCCGCACACTAGCTGTCAGGCTAGTCATCTCCAGCTGCCTGCCTGAGACTTTTGTCTTTGTTAAATGTTGTGTGACAATGAGATTTTCCAAAGTGCCATCTAGATAAAGAAGTGGATTGAGAGAGAGCACACGGGGGGAGAAAAGGGGAGACTCCAATATGAGCTGAGATGGTCTGGTCATAGTCCAGCAGCTCTTCATCACCACTACAGCTGCAGATATATCTTCTCTCTGTGTCTGCTACACACACACACACACACCCACACACCCCTGCACACCCCATCATTTTGTCTCACACTGCGCAAATACACATTCCTTAAAACTGCCCACATCTCAATAAAGCACACAAACAAACACACACAAGCACACAAAAATACACCTCTATTCCATCACTAGAGCTCTAGATCTTCGATCGATCCTCACAGTGGCCGAGCTGCCGGCAGACACCGGCAGGTGATTGATCCCCAAATCAGTCCCTCACAACTCCTGTGCTATAAAAACCATAACAACCCATCATAAAGCTGATTTATCTTCACCTGGTGCAGGGCCTCAGGGTTGGAATATTAACCCAAAAGTGTGTGACACTAGACTGATTGGTTTGGAATTGATAAAGCCTGGGGAGCATTGATCAACATATCTGATGGTTCAAACAAGAGTGGACATCTGAGACTGTATCGTGTAAAACTTTCCATGCTGCTCACAAACCAGCAGTTATGGAAAAGTTTTTTTGTTTTTTTTTCTGTCACAAAGTGTTTGTTTTAATATTTTGCAGACGTCTGTTAACTAGAACTCAGTTTGGCATTAACATCTAATTGATAGCAAGGAGAAAGAAAACACTAGCTTGATATAAAGTAACTTTGGTCGCAGCTGGTGCTGCCCTTAAAAAAGCAGCAAGAAATGGAAAAATACTTAATAACTAACAAACAGAAGAGTTGTACCTAATTACACAATAATTATTTCTGTTCTATATTGGAATTACTTTGTGAAACGTATTTATGGATATCATTTTGTGTCCATTCTGTCAGCAGGTTCTTCTCCTTTATAAAAACGATTTTGTTTTTCTTGTTGTGACTGAGCCAATATGGAGCTGTCGTGTAATGTCCCACTCTGCTGCCGTATCGTCCTCGTCGTTAAAGCATTAGCCCTCCAAATAGACAAAGAGCATGAAAGGCAAGTTGTCCAACTATTACCGCAGAAAGCAAACTTTAAACATGAGAAGAGGTCTCAATAAATGTAATAAATGTGAGTCACTTGAACATCTGAAGGGGCCAAGTACCGCTTTACCAGTCGGACATTAAATAAAGCTCTTTTAAAGATGATATCTATGAGCGCCGTAGAGCCAATTTGTTCTCCCTGTGGCAAAAGGCAACATGCTCTAATTACGTCCCCATTTCTCCTCTGCAAGGCTGCGCTGAGTTGTTTGAGTTTCCACTCTGTCTGTATGTATAGGAGCTACATGCCCGCTGAATTTATGCTTGGAAAACGTGACCTCTTGACTCTAGTGCAGCTTTATCGCACCCAGTAGCTCACATACAGTGCAGGCCTGTGTTCTGAGGCTCTGCAGAGGAAGTATCTATGATTACCAAAGCCTGCGTACGTCACTGATACCACTTACCATCAAACTTCACCTCTCCAGTTTTCTCTGAAAGACCCTTTATCACTCTTGGCCATGCACCTCCAAACGACAGCATGTCAATCCATTCTTCTTTTCATAATGTTTTCATTGATCATGTTGTAAAGGGAGGGATTGAAAGTTGGGATCTAAAAATACTAAGAGCGTATCCTGCTGCTGAGTTTGTGTGACATGGAGTGTTATCTGCAGAAATCAAAAAAATATTTCAGATATCAACTTAATGCATCAACAAATATCCCAGACGTCTTTCAAACGGCATTTCTAAAGAGAATGTACTGTATATAAAGTTACTACAGTTGCACAGCCTCACAATGAATGTTTAGAAAAATTTTCTGCATCATCAGTCACACCAATGGATAAAACATTTTATTTAGGCGATAACATAAAATAGGCTGGATATTTTATGTTAGTGATAAAAGTCTCCAGAGCTCACTGACCGATAACTGCATGAAATAATCCCTTCATGGTGTTAGCAAGTCACCATAAGAACCATAAGATTCTATCTTTATGCAGAGGGAAAAGCCTTTTCAGTCCTACCAACTCAAATGTAAATATGTTCAGTTTACTAAACTCTATTTCAGATAATTAGAGACATACATGTACACATTGGGATGAAGCAAGAAATGTCAAATGTCAACTGGTGATTGTGATCTCTAATAATGGATGAGTAAACATAAAAGTACCTTAATTAATCTGTAAAGTGTGGCAAAGGATCTGTGATGCTGTGGGCTTGTTTCGCTTCCAAAAGGCGATTAAACCTTCACTCAGAATGCATATCATCACCAACTCCTTACAATACCAAGACATTTCTACTAAGTAGTGCATATGGTGGCCTCTGAGTCTGACAGAGGAAACCATAGTGTTAGAAATAGTGTTTCCACTGATTCTGTCAATAGGACGACCATCCAAAACATAAAGCCAAACACAGAAGTAATTTAAAAGACCCACAGTTACCTAATTCTATCTCTGTCTCTGGTTAAAATCTTATAAATCATTGGGTGTGATCTGAAGTGACTCAGGACTGAGGATTATTTGGAAACATCACGCATGAAGGAAGGTCAACAATCCCTCTCTGTGCTCAGCGTTCTGAAATGCTAAAGATGACTAAGTGCTGTTGTAAGTCTATTAACTCTGCTTTCCACTAAGTGTGGCACTGGGAATTTTATGCAGAAAGCAATCGCGTTTTAACCTGACATTTTGTTTTACTAAATCGGTGGACTTAAACTAAAGGTTAGATTTGACGAAAAATATTTTACAGGTTTAAAAAAAGTGTATTGAAAGGCTTCTTTTTCTTCTTAAAAAAAAAAAATCTTTACCAGTGATTGGAGTTCTCCGGGATTTTTACCATGACAGTATAGATTTCTGCAGTTTTTCCCTTTTTCTACTTTGCAGAATTTCTGATGTAGGTATTAAATAAAGTTGTCTACCTAAATGGAAAAGATTATGAGATTTATGAATAAAATTGTCTTTGTATAAAAATGGGCTATTACAAAATATATGTTAATTTGCGCCAATTTGAGAGAAGTACTGAGAATTTCTACTATTTGTTTTCTATGAATGAACCCTTTGAAATTGCTTGAAAAAAAAAAAAGAAACGTCCTTGTTTATGAAGATCATTTGTATAAATGTTTGCTCAGGTAAGTAAACCAAATTACTGTCATTTGTGATGAAATGTCTGCAAGGTCTGCAAGAAGTTGTCAAAGGGCAGAGACAGACAAAATGACCATGTGCTAATTCAGCAAACACGGCACGCTTGTTCCTGAAAGGCCGCGGAATTTGTCAAGAAATCATCCTCTCTGCGACTCTGCCGGAATGCCTGGCTGACCTCCGGCAAATGAAAATAATCCAAAGTAATTAGAAGTGAGCCGCTCTGGTCCTGAGGGCCCCCGGGCGGCCGGGTAAACATGGCGGAGGGTCCGGGAGGGGCCAACTGCAGCAGAGAGAGAGAGAGAGAGAGACGAGGGGGAGGAGGGGGCGCTGACCTTGTCCACATAAAGCAGTGATTTATGAAGTGCAGGCCACAGCAGCAGGGCTTCTGTCTTCTCCCGCAATACCAAATTACCGAGGTGGAGATTAACACGCCGCTCACAGCGGCCCCGCTTCCAGAGCCGCGGAAATTTCTTATTTACATTTTCTCCTTTCATTTCCGCTGCTGTGTTTTAATGCTAATTGGGGATATGCGGACACCCAGTCTTATCCTTTAATATAGGGGCCTCAAAGTTGCACACTTAACACATTGTGAGCGCCTAGCGGCTGATGGATGTGCTAATTAAAGAATAAGTTGCAGAGTGTTGTGCAAACCGTTCGCTTTGCGCTTTGAATGAGTTCCCACCACTTGATTGAGCCGCCCCACATCTAAGCAAAATAAAACGCGTAGGGAAGTGGGTGGAGGGAGAGCGTCTATGCAGACTCATGATGGAGACTTAATGCAGCTTTTAGTCTCTGTCAATAGGAGGTCTGACTGTGAATGGTGGGCCTATTTCATGTGGACTTGGCTGCCATACTTTCTTTCTTTCTTTCTTTCTTTCGTTTTCGCTCTCCTGGAGGATGTGCAGGAATGCACCGCGCAGGCCTTCACCACTGTTTCCATGTGGCCCCTCGGCTGCAGCGGCACAGGCCCTGTAGCAGCTCACTGTGCCGGAGTCAGTTTTCAACCCACGAGGGGACCCCCACCTCTCCCCCACGGCCTCTCTATCACCCCCTCCCGTCTGCCATGTCCAGCCCGTTTCTTCCCACTTCACCCAAACCATTTTCGCGCACCAGACGATTATTGCCTTAAAGCTTTCCAAAGAGTTAAAAATAAAAACAGGCCCCATGTAAGGCAGAACCTCAGATCAAGCAAAAGAATATGAAACTATTTGATCATAAAAAAGAAAAAAAAAATGCTCGGCATCCATGTATGATGTTTTTTTTTTTTTTTTTTTTTTTTTGCGTGACCGAGAGCCTAAAATAAACAAGTAAAGCCGCAAGCCAAAATAAGCATCTTAGATGTTCAGCCCCATTTGGAGAATTTCACAGCCCTTTTTCATCCCAGTGCAGCACGCTGTAAAAGAATCCTCCTTAATAAGTATGAAATGCTGCGCGCCCTGATACAGTCGAAACTAACGCACCCTGAAGCCTGCGTGCGTTTTCTTTGTATAATTCGTTGATAAACAGCTTTTCCGCCCTGAACAATTCAGCGCGTCACAATCGTGGTGACAAAGGCATGGCGTAACTCAGATAAAAACCAGATCCGTTTCATCTGAGCACTTCAGAACGTATAGGCGCGTTCATGGCAAATCTGAATCGGGAATCAGAGCGGTGCCACTGCAAATCGGTCTCCCGCCTCATTAAATGAACAAGAGTTTTAAATTCACCCCCATCGTTTTTTTTTTTTTTTTTTCTGCAGCTTTACTGCGTCACGTTCGGGTGATTTGACGTTCCAGCACGACGTACAGCTGGATCTTTCATGTCCCATCTAACAATTTGACGCCTTGTTGCAGATGTTCTGCTCTTACAAGGAGGAAAGTGTAAATTTCTTATTGGAAATCAGAGAGCTGCTTGTTAGAGTGGACTACAAACTGAGATGTGGCAGCTGAAAAAAAAAAAAAAACGGTACAGCTACAGACAGAAAAAAATATATTCAATGTATCTGTTTTGCTTGATGGTTTTGCCTGTGGGGTAAGTTTACTCAGAACTATTTGAAATTAACAAGACCCACAAAACTGTTGAGGGATAAACCAGGTACAAATTAGACACTGGTTGCTTTTGCCATGAACACACACAAAAAATACAGCCAAGAAAATAAGCTATTACTCCCTTCGTTATTCAGTTTATATTTTAAATATTCCCAGTTTCCATCTATCTCAGATGTAGCTTGTGCAAGCTAAGGGACATACATTGCAAATAGTGCCAGTGGAGAGAAAAAATTTGAAACACTTGAGGGAAACCATCCGCACAGTTTGCATTGAGAAATGTCCCAGAAATGACATCCTGTACATTTAAGACCTCAAACCACCAGTGACAAATACACTGAGTTAATAGGAATATGGTTTTCCAGCTGCAGTGATATTTTCCCATTGAAGACGCAGAGGATTTCCACCTCCACTGGCTGATGGTGGTCAGTTTCCAAACTAACAAGTGACTGAACTATTTTCCCTATGAAATCGTCTTGTTTGTCATTTATCTTAAAAAAAAAAAAAATAATCTGTTTGCTAGTGAGACATAAAACGTCCCAATCACAGCTAAGATCTGCTGATCGTTGGCTAAACGTACCCAAGGATTAGGGGTGTTTTTAATGGATATTTACCCTTTCTAGTAATTGATTTAAGTAATAAAAATGATGCATGTTGAGAAAGCCTCTTTGATTTAATAAAGAATTGGTAATTGTAGGATATTTAAATTATTCTTGCAAGAATAAAATGCTTTTATTTCACATTTATATTTTAATAATTTTATGTTTAAAATTTAACAGCCTGAAATTTGTATTTACAGTGTAAAAGTGATTGGTATCATGTCTAGGTGTAAAAGGCTGCTGTCTGGCCAGTGCAACAAGTATTTATATATATATATATATATATATATATATAAAATATATGTATAAAATATATATAAAAACATGTTTCTGATTGAGCTTGTTTTCTGTTGCATTCAAGCTTGTGATAATTGAATGGAATGGCTGCTTCAAAGCAGCAACACATTTGAAACCATAAAAAAGTTCTGAATCACATTGTCATCTTCTGATGACAATGTGGCGTCTTAGACTTGCACTTTAGTTAACCACGCCATCTCCTGACAGGGCAAAGAAGCGAAACTCTCCCACAGGTTGCCCCTCTTTACCCTCTGTGATGCCACAAACTCTATTTGTTTATCCTCAAACATTTCCTCCCTTTTTAAGGAAAAAAACAAAAAAAGAGGAACGCCCCCTCACACCGCTCTCCCCTATCAGAGATCCTCGATCAGACCGAGAGGACGCCGGAGCAATCACTTTCCCAGATTACTTGTATTTAATACACAATGCATCATAAAACAAATCCCTCATCCTGACAGGAAGAAAATAGAACAGCTCATTCGACTTGAGCTTTCCCAATTTATGGCTAAATTAAAAAGGCTTCCAACAATGGACAAGTCGAGCACAGGCAGGAAATCAATGACCGGGTGGACCGGGGGTCTCTCTGGCGGTTCTCAAGGAGCGCGACATGATGGGAATCAGTGGCGGGGCCCCTGCCTTATTTACACATGATTTTTTTCCTGTCCTTACTCCACGTTTTTGCTCTGTGCTTTACAAAAAAAAAAGAGAGGGTGTGGAGGGGCCAATAGGCATTATCTGGGATGGAAGGTCAATGTCACAGAGTGAGGAGTTATCCATCATCATCTGCTCTCATCAGACTCTCTCCTGCTTTATGGGCTCCTTAATAAACTCACTGACAAGGAGGATGTTGTTTTATTATTATTATCATTAATATTATTATTATCCCACAATGCTGTTGATTCGAGTTCCTGCTTTAAAAAAAATTGACGACATTATGCAAGGACTCCCCACAAAGTAGCATTTTCATGTCTTATCTTGATGAGACACAACCAAGAACAAAGCCGTTTTTAATCATAGTTGGGTTCAAACATTTCTCCAAGTGTTTTCTTTCAAGCAGGAAGATTTGATTATTTGAAAGAGTTCATTAACTTTTTTTGTGCTATGCTGTGAAAGAGAATGAAGGGGAAAATAAACTGCCAAGAACAAAAAAAGCAGGTGATTAGGTCAATGTCTCCCCCCCAAAAAATGGGTTCTAATGGTCCATAAGGAGTTTCCTGGAGGTCTTTAACAGGAACACTTAAGTCTGTGGTTGTTAAATTGCTCCCCTGACACAAAAAGAATTGGCTTTGAAATATAGTCCTCCTATTTTTTACCTCATTGTTCTAATATGTATGCATCCTTCCTACTAAAAGAAGAACAAGTAGTGGTAGAATTAGTTAGGGCTAACAGGGGAGGCAAAAATCAACAGCGGCATGCAAAATGGGGGACAAGATGGGGGTGATGTGACCACCTCCAGCCTGTTCATGAATATGGCTAAAAAGAGAGGCTCTATGCATGTTTTGGTAAGTAATAACCAAACCAACAGTTCTGAAAAAAACAAAAACAGCAGTTGTTTGATTTCCATGTTAAATTGTTAAATTAGAACAAACATGTTTTGTAGTCAACATAGAAAGATAATCAAATATATGTATTTTTTTTATATTTGACAAAAATCACCAGCATATATGCTGGTGATTTTTGTCGTTATTATGTTTTTATTATA